>JAJJHT010010398.1:1342433-1356828 GCA_021223865.1 Drosophila pandora
AAACCCGAGCGAGGAGATTTGGGTGCGAAGACAGTTTTTCTTTTTAGGACTCTTTTTGCTTCTGAATTTCGTCTTTCACTGCGAGGATGCCTAGATCCCGGCGGATGTTTTCGTTGCGAACATACCAAGGTGCCCCAGTGATAGTTCTCAAGATTTTTGATTGTGCGTGTTCATCTTTATTCATCAATATCTGTTTCAGTTTGTATATATGCGTGTTATGAGAAGCTAAAAAACTTCGTGTTTATTCCACACGTAAACTTCACCGTGTTTTTTTCTTTTCTCTCTGCCTAGCGATGGCCGACGCGTTGCCTTCTTTTGGCCGTTACTAACCTATCGATAGGTTTATATATATGTGCTTATTCCAACAATTCAAATTTAAATAAAAAATTTCATTACGGCGGCAAAATTCCCTCCCCCGTAATTGATCCCGTTTCGTGGTCAGTTACCCTCCTCCAAGCCGACGTCCAAAACTGCTATCTTCGTTGCTGGTCTTTCCAGTAACTCCGTGCTGGGTCTTTTTAGTAACTGGTCGAATTTGCCCGTCTTTGGCCATTATTGTGTCGGTCACTCGTCCTTTTAACCACCTGGGGAGGAGCTCATCAACGATGACTACGAGGCTCCCAATGGTTATTGGAGGTACCTTCTCAAACCATTTGGTGCGCCTGGTTAATACGTGCGCATACTCTTTAGTCCATCGCTGCCAAAAACGGTCCCCAAAGCGCTGAGTCTCAATCCATCTACGCTGAAGATTCATCCCTTCTTTTGGCAGTGGATCCATTCGCTGACCCCAACAGTAGGTGGTTCGGGGTCAGAGCGGCGCAATCCTTATTGTCCAGACTTACGAACGTGAGCGGTCGCGAGTTGATGATAAATTGTGCCTCCATCAATGCGTTTCTCAGGCCCTCGTCGTTGAAGGAGTAATTTGGGCAAATGTTCTTCAAAATTCCTTTTGTTGTACGAACGAGTCTTTCCCATGCTCCACCCATGTGTGGTGCTCATGGTGGGTTGAATCGCCACTTTTTGCCATCAAACTTAATGGTGATCTTATCGTGCTCGATCTTAAATATTTCCCTTCCCTCGAAGCGCCATAAAATTGGAGAGGCACATGATGTATGAACTAGTGTCAAGACTATAGGAAATCTCGAAATGCACAGCGCGCAACGTGAGGCAGGTGAACAGAGCTAACTATCTCCTCTCCTTGCGCCTGCCGACGTTCACCAATAACGGGCCAAAATAATCGACGCCTGTGTAGGTAAACGGTCTCTGGAAGCTTCCTATTCTCGCTTTCGGAATCGGTGCCATCTGGGGTGGTCGGGGAACTGCACTGTCAAAGAGACCTATTTCTTTATGCAGGTAAGGCGCTTCAGAGCGTTACCGCGGCTCTCCAAAAACCGACTTCGTATTTTCCTGACTTCTCTTGGCATGTGGTCTCTAATATTTTGACTGCTAGCTTATCTTCGGCTAAATATAGCTTGGTACGAGCATCTCAAGGCTGTAATGGTCCTTGATGTTGTCATGAAGCTCCTGCCAATCGCAGTCGCAGTGATGCATGACAATGGATCGTTGGGGGTTCGTCGATCCTTGGATGGTCCATCCTAGCATACATTTCGATGCTATCGGTTCGTTTCATTTCCCTTCTCGGATCCTGCGAGGGACTGCTAGCTTCCAATTATTCGACCCGATTAGCAATGTCGGCTGGGCAGAAAAGGACTCTAGCGGTAAGTCTCTCAAAGGCTGGAATATGCTACGTAGTTCTTTCATCTCGACTGTCTGTTTTGGCAGTGCTAGGTTCTGAACGGTCTGGACGTTGTTCAGCCAATAAAATCTATCGGAATTGATTTCCGAGATTTGGACTGACGCTTTCACGGATTCATTCTCAAATCGAGTTGTTTCTGCGGTCCACTGTAAACACATTGGCGCAGCTTGGCCATGTATTCCTAGTATTGGCCAAAGTCACGCCTTGATCCTTCGTCTAGGAATGCATAGATTTCGATCATCCTGCTGCCATTGCGTAGCTTAACTGGAATGATGCGAAAGAATTGACTTCCATGGTTGTCGTCTTGATGCGTACTCACGAGACTTTGTGTTCTGCCTTGTTTCGTGTGATGTAGCTAATGGTGCCTCCTTGTACATCCGTTAACTCCACAGTTGCCGGTTCGGCATCTATTGCGATGTACTTTGAGGCAGCAGAAACATGCTTTTCTCGATGTGATTATCTGCCACCTGTGCTCCATGTCGAGGTTCAAGAACACCTGACATTGTGGTGGGCGGTGACTGATGTCGCCGCACGCCACGCACCCTGATTGAACTTGCTGATGGTCCAGGCTCATCCGCCTCTTCTTTTTGCGTTGCACGACTGTTGTGAGTGTTAACGGCGCCCGATTTGTAAAACGATGGCGCCACTACTGAAGATGCTACCTCTGCGATCTTGTACAGCCAATCGCTGAATGCTTTAACTGCCGCTATCCTATCGTCGCGAGGTTGCATTGCCCAGTTTAGCTTGTGTTAGTTGGGAAGCTTATCAACAAGCTCCTTAACCAGCATTGGATTGTTAATACGTTGGAACTGCTAGCGCGTACTCTATTAACGCCTCCAATCTGTCTTTGGTGGTGCACCTTTTTTACCATTCTTTCTAGGATATGCTCTGGTCTGCCGAAGAACATCTTCAGAGTGCTGATGACATCTGGAACTAGGTTAGGAAGTAAAAGTTTATCCCTAATCAGTTCACGAGCCTTTCCTTTAAGCGACTTTTGCAGACGTAGCACGTTTCCACGTGCTGATAAATAACGGCCACTCCTCCGGATCTCCACTGAATGTTGGAAGAACTTTGGGTATAGCTTGCCGGGCCGCTATTTGACTGCTCGTTGGTGAATCTGCAGCTCGAACCATCCCGGCTTCCGCTACATCAGTGGGATTCATCTGCATGAGAAGTTTATACTTTTCTTCTATAAACTTTGCCTTCGATTGCCTTTTTTCCTCTAGCATCTTTAAAAGCAATTGGTTCCTAGTCCTTTCCGGATTTCCTTCCTGTGCGTGTGTGTTCTCTCCGCTGCCGGCCGTATCGATTAGAGTATCGACAGCTAGCGCTTTGTCGTGCGGTTCGGGGGTGGCCATTGCGTCTTCGCGTGTTTGAGGCTGTACCGGTGATCTTTGCATACTGCCGTACGGTGCTTTGTGGCTGCAACCCGCGAGGCAGAAATCGCAACTCAGTCCTTGCTCTCAATGTCGTCCTCTACGCCGGCACACTCAAAATGGTACACCCTTCTGCAAACGTCACACTGAACCCAATTTTCTGACGCTGTCTCGTTCTTGTTCTCACAAATTTGGCACACTTCTATGTGCATGCTCACTCCAACCGGCGTGTGTGTTCTGACGCGTCTGCATGTATACGTGTGCTTCTTCGTTCGATCTGCGTGCTTACCTAGCTTTTCTTTCTAGGGCAGCCACGCCTTTACATCTGCCTTGATCCGCAAGAGTCTTTCCGTTCCTGTAATCGACGTGATCAACTCGACCTAGCTGTTATCTGCTAGAAATCTGACGCTTTGATCCGTAGGGAACGAAGTTTGGCCAACGCATTGCCTTCTTTTGGCCGTTACTAACCTATCGATAAGTTTATATATATGTGCTTATTCTAACAATTAAAATTTAAATCAAAAATTCTATCACGGCGGCAACAGTGCGCGCTGTATGATGTCTATGTTGCTGCTGCTCGCGTTCCCCCACAGCTTGGAGCCATAGGTCCAGATTGGCTTTAGAACTGAATTGTAGAGTAGTAGCTTGTAGTCCAGTGTAGCACAGTGGCGATCGTGAGTTTATGATCCAGTGGAGGCTGCTGGCTTTCAGTTGTAGGTGCACCTTCTTGCATTCGATGTGCTTACGCCAGTTTAGTCGTCTATCAAGATGGACGCCAAGGCTACTTCGTTAACTTGAGGGATATGCATACCGTTTGTTGAAAAAAGAGAGCATGTTTGTCTATTAAGAGTAAACTTTATATGTTTACTATTTTGTTTGTTTATTTTAGTGCGCCAATCACTCTCTTCCTTCACTTCATAGCGAACGGTCGTGATTATATTTTGCGCTTGGGATAAATTCTATTTTTGCCTAACGCGGGTTTGAAACCTTAATTTAAACACTTGGTTTTCAATTTGTGTCTTAATATTAAAGTTATTCCCGTATCGCTACGCGCTTGTGCAGTGCCATATTTGGGTGAGCCTTTAATAAAATTAAAAAGTCGCAATCCAAATATAGCTCTGCTTCTTTTTTTACTCTCTGCCTTTTTAATTTTTGCAGTTACTTGCGCTCTCCCGTAGCTCTCTCTTTACTAACTCCCTCCTCTACCTACCTTTTATTAACCTTAGTTGGTACAGAGGTTGAAGGCTAATTTGCTTAAAATAAAAATAAAAAAAAAATAGTAGAAAATTTAAAATTATAAATTTTTTTTTTGCTAATTTGTAATTTTTTAAAATGGAATACAATGTTGTCGGCTCATTAAAATCGTGCAATAAGCCGATATCTTCGTCCCAGGCCAGCATCTATTGTTGGCTGTGCGAAAGTGTCTTACATGCCAAATGTGCTGGCCTTACTGCATCTGTCTCGGATGCCATATCCCGCCGTGTTGGCCTCCATTATTGCTGCAGTGGGTGCCGAGCTGTCCAAGATGAAATGAGATCATTCATGCGACAGACCAAGAGTGGGTTTAAAGATTTGATCGTTGGTTTCCGAAAAATCTACGATCAACTCAGTGCGCTGGATGTTCAATTTAATAGCATTCAGCTGTTGAATGAATCTCCTAAGCGGAAAAAATCTGCTACTAGGGAAGTTGCAGCTCCAGAGATCGCGGAACAGCTGGATCCTCCCGCAATAATGCAGCCGCTCATTTCCCTTGCTACTCCAAGATCGGGGACGGTAAATGAAAAGTCAGCACCCGAATTTACCGTAGCAGAGCATAACTTGTCTGCTTTGTCCTCCATGGCATCACTCCAAGTGATTCATAGGAATACCCTTGAATTAACCCCCATAGCTTCCACTACAAATGGTAACCCGCCGTACGGACCTCCGGAACGGACTGATGCCGCGGTATTACCGACCGTGGCACCAAAACCATTACAGTTAATACCACCTGTTAGACAAATATTTGTCTCACGGCTAGCCCCTGATACCTCGGCTTATATCAAAGCCAAAACCAAGGCCGTTATTAGAGTGGAAGACATTAGGAAATTTAAATACTCCTACTCAAGGCGCATGTCATCCTTCATGATACGTGTGCCAGTGCCGATGTTTGTGACGATATGTTCGCCTGGCTTCTGGCCTGAAGACATATTTGTACAAGAGTATCAGCCGAGTAAGGTAAAGAAAAAAAATTCGAAGCCTGCTGGAGTCAACCTCCCAACATCTGTCCAATCCGACTCTTCAAAAAACTAACATGTTCTATCAATCTTACCTATCAGAACTGTCGGGGCCTACGTAGCAAGCTCCCTAGACTTTATTCTGATGTCTTTCCTTTGCGTCCCATATTATAGTCTTTACTGAAACTTGGTTAAAGCCGGAGATCTTTTGCTCCGAAGTTTTCCCAAGTAGGTACACCACTTTTAGACCTGACCGACCTCTGCGAAGAGGAGGAGGAGTCTCAATTACTATTGACTTCAATTTCGTTTCTGATGAGGTAAAGTTACCAGAGTTTGGTGATTTCAAATTCATTTGCGTTAAAGTCATATTGTCTGCTCAAGCTTTGTTTATTACATGTTCTTCCATTCCACCATCTTCCGAGCCGCCTACATTCTTATCACTTTCCACCCATCATGATTTCACGGCGGGCATCTTTGACTTGTCCCTAGGCCAGATCAACCATGTTAGAAATTCGTTAGGTCGGCTTCTTGACTTATGTTTTGTATCTGATCCAGATAGTACCACACTTTCCAGAGCTTTGCCCCTCTCAACCCCTGAAGAGCCGTACCACCCTACGCTTGAAGTTTCAATTGAAACCAATTCTGGTGTCAATCAGAAGCCTACCTGCGTATCAAAGAAGATTTGTTGTTTTCGTAAGGCTGATTTTCGTAAACTTAATTTGTTAATCGATACTTTTGACTGATCCGATATTCTGACATGCACTGATATAAACATCATCCTAGATAAATTTTATTTGACATTAAATTCATTCTTTGACTTAAGTGTGCCGTGGAAATATCCGTCCGCTACAAATAATCCTCCTTGGTTTACAAGGTGCCTAACAAAATTAAAAACATATAAAGACAGGCTTTTAAATAAATATAAAAGAACCTGTAGCAGCATATATTTCTCAAGATACTTATTAGCTCGGCTAAATTTCACCGTGCATAACGCCGAATGTTATAAAAATTATATTCGCCGCTGTCGGATTCAGTTCACTCAGGATCCAAAGCAGTTTTATAACTTTGTAAACACGAAGCGTAAACATGTATCTTTTCCTTCCTCCTTACGTATCAAAATTTATCAGCGACTTCGGATCAGGCCATTGCTGATTTATTCGCAAAATTTTTCCAATTCACCTCCTATAACTACAGATCAGCCATACGCTTACAACATTCAACCAACTAATCGTATATTTGTTCCATTTCTTTCTAAAAAAAATATATTATTGGATCTTCAAAAGATAAAACCAGTTTATTCGCCAGGCCCCGACGGAGTACCAGGCTGTGTGCTAAAATACTGTGCTAGGGCTCTGTGCAAACCTCTTCAAAAACTTTTTAACTTATCTTTGGAATCCTCTATTTTCCCCTTTAAATGGAAGGAATCTTTCCTCTGCACAAAAAGGGGAAAAATCCGATGCTGCCAACTACAGAGGCATCTCAAAATTGTCAGCGATTCCAAAGTTATTCGAAAAATCATCAATAATTTCTCCATGTCAGCATGGTTTCATTAAGCGTCGCTCTACCACCACTAATTTATTGGAGTTGTAATCCTTTGTTTTAGATGGCTTCCATAAGGGACTTCAAACTAAAGTTATTTACACAGACTTTAGTAAAGCATTTGATTCAGTTAATCACTCACTCTTGTTGAGTAAACTAAATCTTTTGGGATTCTCAACCGACCTCATTACGTGGATCTCCAGCTATTTAAATGGAAGACTCTCTAGTCTTATTTAAAAATCAATACTCCCGCTTAGTCCGTGCCACATCTGGTGTCCCTCAGGGAAGCCATCTTGGCCCATTATAATTCACTAGTTTTATAAATGACTTGCCCCCATCCATAACGAACGCGCTGGTACTAATGTACGCAGCTTTGTAATGTAACGAACTAATGTACGTTAAGCTTTGTCTGCAATATAAGTTCCCGTCTGCCCAAAACAGACTCCAGTCGGATCTCGATAATTTTCAAAAATGGTGTTTAGCTAATGACTTAATACTTAATGGATCAAAATGCAAACTTATGTCTTTTTATCGTACTTGTCCTCACCAGGCTTCGTACTATCTCTCTGGGATTGCCTTAGAAAAATTAACTCAGGTTAATGATCTTGGCGTCCTTTTAGACAGAAAACTTAAATTTTCCGACCATATTTCTTTAATGGTTAATAAGGCTAACTGTGTTGTCGGTTTTATTAAAAGATGGGCTAAAGAATTTAACGACCCTTACATTACGAAAAGCTTATTTATATCCTTGGTCCGTCCGATACTGGAGTACGGTTCATGTGTCTGGTGTCCCCAATACGGTGTGCATCAAGACCGCATAGAATCCGTACAAAAGAACTTCTTATTATTTGCTCTTAGAGGACTAAACTGGGACGCAAATCTTCACCTACCTTCGTATAATAGTAGACTCCTACTTATAAACTTACCCTCCTTAAAAAATCGTAGAACAATGCTGGGTGTCGTTTTCCTACACAACCTTATTAATGGTAACGTAGATAGCCAGCACGTAAGTGCACGTAAGTGCAAGTAATAACACGCTTACAGTTTAAAGTTCCGAATAGAAGGACTAGAAACTTTAGTCCTTTATTCTTAAGCCATTGTAGATCGACATATGCACATCATGATCCCCTTAGGATTTTATGTTCGAACTATAATGGTCTGTATAATATTGTTTCTCTTTCTTCCCTGTTAAATATGAAAACCTCCATTTTAAATTACCTACAAGAGCATACTAATTCTTCCTCGTTTTCTTAAAATCCTTCTATTTAAACTTATATTTACTAACTCGAATTTATTCCCGCGATTCGAGCCGTACGTTATGCGGCAGGCGCCCCTCGGTCGGTTGGGCGGGAGGTGGGCTGTACGTATGCAGTGGGAACCGCGCGAAAAAAAAAAAAATCGGACAGCCACCTTTTCACTACTATTAGATGATTAGCCAGTTGGTTTGTTGCTTGCGTTGGGCATCTGGAGCGACTAACGATAGCGGCATCGTCGGTGAACTTTGACGTTGTTAGTAGTGCGTTTGTGGGAATATGGGCAGTATACAAAACATATAGACACGGGCCGAGTGCGCTTCCTTGTGGAACTCCAGCTTCGATGAAATAGTCGCCCGAAGTAGCTGCGTTGCATCTCATTGAGAATACCCTATTGTAGAGGTATGATTCCAGTAGCTTGTGGGTATATGTTGGCAAATACGTTTTAATTTTGTGCATGAGTCCATTAAGCCGAATTCGGTCGAACGCATGAGAAACGTCGAGAAAATTAGTGCTACAGTATTCTCGCTGTTCAAAGGCTGAGCGTATTTCGGATGTTAATCGGTTCACTTGCTCGATGGTTCCGTGGTTTCTTCAGAAGCCAAATTGATGTGCCGGGAATTATCCCAAGCAATATTAATTGCAAGCTTTCAGATGTGGTATTATGCGAATTAGCAAGCATTTTTCAAACAATTTAGACAAACAAGATAGAAGGCTTATTGGTCTGTACGATGACGGAGTTGTGTGGACTTTTCCAGGCTTTGGTATCATTTTAATGATGGATTTCTTCCACTTTTTTGGGAAATAGCCAAGATTAATGATACCATTAAATAGTTTGCAGACGACCTCTATAGCGCATTTTGGAAGTTCGATCAGCATCGTTGGCGTCAGTAAATCACCACCGGGAGCCATTTTTGGTTTAGGCTCTCTTATAACTTTTTCGATTTAGTTCCGCCGAAATGAGGGTGCAGTGTGCAGTTGACTGAGGGGTAGCCTCTGGCTGAATGACTGGCGGAAGGAATGAATTTGAGGCAGGGTTTGGCTGGAAGACACTTTCGAAATGTGTAGCGAATGTTTCAGCTCGGTCTTCGTCGCTGCGAGCCCAGCATCCCGAAGAGTTTCTTATCGGGGTGCTTGTTTCGTTGGGGGCGCTACGATTTGGGTGGGCCCTTTGATGCTGGTAATCTGCTGTTTTGCCAATCACGACGCGTGCGCCTCTTTTCTCGCACGAGCTGTTCGATTTGCTGATTAGATTTGTGGTATTTGTTTCTGTCTACTTCCTTCCCTTCCTCTGGGAGTCACTAGACGTGATCCCCAGGGCGTGTGTTTGGCGTTGTAGTCTCCTGCGGCTATAAAAGTATCCCCAATGAATTATAGAAGTCCATAAATTGTCCTTCCGAGATTGTGAAACGAGGGGATTTTGGTTGCGCTTTGCGGTCGCTTTTCGCATGCGACTCTTCAACTCCTTGTACACCATACATCCTCTATAGTTTGCCATATGGTTGCCTCCGCAGTTTGCACATTTCTTCGCAGTACTGCTCTTGTTTGTAGTGCCGTAAGAGGAGTTGTGGTTGTCCCCGCGCAGTATGTGCAGTATGACCTAGTGTGTCGATACTCTTGGCAGTTAGTGCATTGCACTGGACCGTTGCGTTTATGTGGCTCTTCAACTGTTATTCTCCGATGCAAAAGATATTGCAGTTTGTTGATTTGGTGGACTTCGTTCTTCTTACTGCTTTCAGAGACCTGCTTTCTGGCTCGAGGTCGACCTTGAAGAGGGGTTGTGGCTTTTTATCTTTATTTAGAATGTTAATAACGTTCTTGGCGGCGAAGTCCACGGTTTTTTCAGCCCTTTCTTTTTAAGCACTTCATTGTGTTCTGACAGAAAGGCGAAGTTCTTTAAGGGCAAAAACATAAACTCCCTTTTATGCGTCAAGCTGAACGATTATTAAAATAGTTTGTTTTTTTCCATAAATTGGAACTGGTAGATTTGCGGGCAAACTTCATAAAAGGAATTGGTATAAATAAATTCCCTTTTGATGATGTCATATGGGTATCGAAATCTTCGAAATAAAAATTTTTAAAATATATCTAATAAAAAAAATAACTTGTAAAATAAAAAAAAAAATTTAGTTGAATTCGAACACGGAGCCTTTCATTTTTTAGGTGGAAAAATTACCTCTCGGCTCGGCTATCCTCAAGTTTTTTTCCTTTTGGAATATATTTTAAAGTTGACTTGAGGAAAATTTTTTGTTTTTAAGTTAAAAGACCGTTTGAACTGAGTTTTAATTTTTTCAATTTAAAAGATTGGACATTGTTCAATCTCCAGACAACGATCATAGCTGTCAATAGCCATAGAGATCATTTTAAAGGTTCAATGAGGACGAATTCAATAGATGCACAACTATTAAAATTTAATAGCACATTTGTTGCAACCACTTAATTTCTTACAATGTTCAAGTTATATAAAAACAAGAAAGGAAAGCTAACTTCGGGCGGAGCCGAAGTTGATATACCCTTGCAGTTCAGTCGCAGTCCGCTACGTGGCGCCACGCATCTTATATTATTAGATATATAGCGGATCGTATATAGTTGGCCGATCCTTATGAAATTCGACAAATCAGATTGTTTTTCCCAAAATAGAATCTGTACCAAATCCCATCTTTCTAACTTAAAAAACAACAAAGGTATGCCAATTTCGATCGTTCTATGACAGCTATAGGATATAGTCGGCCGATCCTTATGAAATTTTGTACACTGAATATTTTGGTCAAATATAACATGTGTGGAAAGTCCCAACCCTCTAACTTAAAAAACACCAAAGTTATGGCATTTCCGATCAATCAGTTATATGGCAGCTATAGGATACAGTCGACCGATCCCGGCCGTTCCGACTTATATACTGCCTGCAAAGGCTGTGTGCAAAGTTTCAACTCGATAGCTTTAAAACTGAGAGACTAGTTTGCGTAGAAACCGACAGACATAAAGACAGACAGACAGACGAACATGCTCATATCGACTCAGGAGGTGATCCTGATCAAGAATATATATATTTTATAGGGTCGGAGATGTCTCCTTCACTGCGTTGCACACTTCTGACCAAAATTATAATACCCTCTGCAAGGGTATAAAAAGTTAGCTCCAATAAGTTAGTAGTGGTCGAGCGGCGCTTCATGAAGCCATGCTGGCACGGAGTTATTATTGAACTACATATGTATGTAGGTGTTGTGGTACAATTGTAGAGTGCAAGTTTTTCAAAAAGCTTTGGAGTTGCTGACAATTTAGAGATGCCTCTATAATTTGAAATCTGGTTTTCAATATGTTTATTCTGGGCTCAATTTAACCCTAATCTATGCGGCTCCAATCAACTCCAACTCACAAAAAAACGCTAAACCAAGAGCTTGCGCTGAAGCTAGAAGAATAACAATAAAGCGCATGCGAAACTGGGAGACAAAACAGAGACGAATACATGCTGATAACAACAGCTGCAGCTCAGCATATTATAATTATTTAACATGCATTTTTTGGTGGCTGCTTGGCCCAACAGGGTATCGAAGCTTCTAGCGAGAGATTAAAGAGTTTAACGAGCGGTTTGCACAGAGCCTCGACACAGTTCTTCAGAACACAGCCTGGTACTCCATCAGGGTCTGGCGAATACGCGGGCTTGAACTTAAGAAGATCCGATAACACACCACCTTGATCGAAAGATAAGCAAAATATAAGGTTGGTTGATTGGATATTATAAGTGTAAGNAGATAAGCAAAATATAAGGTTGGTTGATTGGATATTATAAGTGTAAGGCTGAGCTGAACTGCTGCTAGGTGAATACGTAGTTTGAAAAAAATGTGCAAAGAGATCGGCCTTTGCTTGATCAGTGTTCGCATAAGAGTTCTCAAACGTATGCAGTGGCGAAAAGATACATGTTTGCGCTACAACGTTATAAAACTGCTGCGGATCCTGAGTAAACTGAATCCGGCTGCGGCGAATATAACTCCTACAACATTCTGCGTTATGCACGGTGAAATGGGACCGAGCTACTATGTATCTTGAATAATTAACTGTACAGCCAGATAATCTATGTTTGTTTAAAAATCTACTCATACGATTTCTTAAGTTTATAAGGTACCTTGTATACCAAGACGGATTCGTTGAAGCGGATGGATATTTCCACGGCACGCAAGCGTCGAAAAATATGTTTAAATTGTAATAAAATTTTTGTAATGCGATGTTTATATCCTCGCATGCCAGTAAACCAGACCAATCAAATTCCAAAATTAACTTATTTAATTTCGTAAAGTAAGCCTTACGAAAGAAACGAACTTTCTGAGATTTAACTGTAGACTTAAGGTCAAAAAAGTAATTATTTTCGATTGAAACCTCAAGAGTGGGATGATATGGATCCTCAGGGTTAGAAAGGGGCAAAGTTCTGGAAAGAGTAATTCCATCAGGATCAGAAACGAAACATATGTCCAACAGCCGACCTAAAGAATTTCTAACGTGGTTAATTTGCCCGAGTGACATGTCGAACATGCCCGCACGCGTGTTGTGGTGGGAGTTAAGCTGTAAAGACGGTGAATTATAAACATTTGACCACATAAGTTCTGGGATATTAAAGTCACCCAGAGCTATCACCTGGTCACCATCAGACAGACGATCAAAAACCAAACGAATAGCGGACAAATGTTGCCAGTATGTTAGCGGTTCGGACGAAGGTGGTATGTAAGAACAGTGTTGAGCTATCAGAATTTTGATAGCGACCGAATTAATACACAATCCACAATTCGATTTCAAGATTTTTATTGGGTCAATTTAACCCCAAAACAACCGCAGCGGCCGATCCCAACAATGCCGAATTACAACTCATAAAACCCAAGAGCTTGCGCAGAAGCTCCACCAAAGCTCCCAAAGTGCATGCGCTACAAAAATACAACAAAGCGCATGCGAATCTGGGAGAAACAAAGAATATAATACAGCTGATAACGGGCAATTAGTGGACCGCTGCAGCTAGTTACACTGGGAGAAATAAATTGCAATAATTATGTTATTTGATGCTGGCACAAGTCCCAACATCCTCCCCCCGTTGAATTCCATCTTTCAACAAAAAATCCTTAGGGGCATGGGACAGCTTCATCACATAATATTGCTGATCAAGGTCCATAATTCTCAGTTGCAGGCTGCCGTGTCCATCCAGATCCAGAGAACGCTCGAACCAGGCGTCAATAGAGTGGCGAAAGTGGAAGGAAACTTCTTTCCGAAATTGCGCGTAGGCGCACCTTTCGATTGCAGGATCGGGAGCCTTCACGGCTGGAGCAGCAGCCACCTTGGCAGCTGCAGACGGCGGCAGCAGCGATTTGGAAGGATGCAGGCTAGAGTCCAGAATGGAGTCAGACCTGGGCGCTGACTTAATCGGCAACGGTGACAATAATCCAAATCCCGGGCCATATGAGGGATTAAGTATAGCAGCTTCAGAAAATCCATCGCAGACAACTGCCAGATGCGACGTTGAAATAGCGACCACGGGGGGAGCGGTGGATAGCAGGGGCACTGATGAGACGAAATGGCCCACGTCCTGGCTATCGTGATCGTTGTTCAAGGTTTGTTCCAACTTCAAATCCCGAGAACCCGATTGGATGTCGCGGTCCAGCGGGTAATCCTGACTGCATGAGCGACGATTTTCCAACGGACCATCCTGCACCTTCACCACCGCTATGGTTGGTTCTGCTATGGACGAAGCAGTGGGACCATTGGTGCCGTCGAGACGAGTGGAGTGTGCAGGTACCCTCATGGAGTGCTTTGCCATTCCCACCTGAATGTCAAAGCGCACATCAGCGGCAAGCTGGGAGAACTTCCAGCATAATTCACTCCCAACTTCAACTGAGCTCAATCGCTCTAACTCATCCTGGAGTGCGGTGAATTTCTTGCGCAACGCAATTTCCAACGGCTCCAGTACCATGATGGTCAAATCTCCCTTCTGCACTGCAGCCTTGACCTTATTATGCAGGGCTTCCATCTCCTGGCAGGTCACTTCTGCCCTTCGCCGCAATATCCTTTCCCTGCTTGCAGGAACCGAGGCACTAAATAAGTCTCCAGACTCCATTATGTAATTTGTGTTTGTGCAAGGTGCAATGTAATGGAAACAATAGCAACAAGTTTTCCTTTACAAGGTTTCCTTTAAGCACTTTAATGATCAAATCAAATAGATCAATCAAACAAATCAATTAGAGCGCGATCACGTCGGGGTCACCAATGTTGAGCTATCAG
>JAJJHT010010398.1:1371627-1568252 GCA_021223865.1 Drosophila pandora
AATCAACAAGCTGCAATATCTTTTGCATCGGAGAATCACAGTTGAAGAGCCACATAAACGCAACGGTCCAGTGCAATGCACTAACTGCCAAGAGTATCGACACACTAGGTCATACTGCACATACTGCGCGGGGACTACCACAACTCCTCTTACGGCACTACAAACAAGAGCAGTACCGCGAAGAAATGTGCAAACTGCGGAGGCAACCATATGGCAAACTATAGAGGATGTATGGTGTACAAGGAGTTGAAGAGTCGCATGCGAAAAGCGACCGCAAAGCGCAACCAAAATCCACAGAATGTGTACATTGCATCAAAAGCTACGCCAGACGTAATACAGCTGCTCTTAGCACAACAGTCTAAATAATCTATTCCGACTATGTATATCAATATGGAACGCCAATGGTGTCTCACGGCATAAACTAGAATTGTCACTATTCTTGATCGAAAACCATATTGACGTTATGCTACTGGTGGAAACGCATCTTACAAGCAAACACAACTTTCAAATAAGAGGCTATACAATCTACCGCACAGATCATCCAGATTGGAAAGCCCAAGGTGGAACTGCAGTTCCAATAGGAGAACGCTTAAAACACCATTTTCACAAAAGTTTGCAACAAACTTCTTGCAGGCCACATCGATACAAATTCAGTCAAGAAACGGAAGCCTTTCAATCGCTTACCTCTACAATAGGGTATTCTCCGTGAGATGCAACGCAGCTACTTCGGGCGACTACATCATCGAAGCTGGAGTTCCACAAGGAAGCGCACTCGGCCCGTGTCTATATGTTTTGTATACTGCGGATACGGATATTCCTACGAACGCACAACTAACAACGTCAACATTCGCCGACGATACCGCTATCCTTAATCGCTCCAGATGCCCAACGCAAGCAACAAACCAATTGGGTGATCATCTAATAGTAGGGGAAAGGTGGCTGTTCGACTGGCGCATTAAAATAAACGAACAAAAGTGTAAACATGTAACGTTTACTCTTAATAGACAAACATGCTCTCCACTTTCACTAAACGGTATGCAGATCCCTGGAACGTACCTTGGCGTCCATATTGATAGACGACTAACATGGCGTAAGCACATCGAATGCAAGAAGGTGCACCTAAAACTGAAAGCCAGCAGCCTCCACTGGATCATAAATCACGATCACCCTTGTGCCTGGACTACAAGCCACTACTATACCATTCAGTCCTAAAGCCAATCTGGACGTGTGGCTCTCAGCTGTGGGGGAACGCGAGCAGCAGAAACATAGACACCATACAGCACGCACAACCAAAAATGTTGAGAACTTTCACAGGGGCACCTTGGTATGTTTGCAACGAAAACATCCACCGGGATCTGGGCATCCTCGCAGTGAAAGACGAAATTCAGAAGCAAAAAGAGTCCTACAAAGAAAAACTGTGTTCGCACCCAAATCCCCTCTCAGGGATTGACTCGGGTTTCTAGCAGATCCTGCCAGCGACGCAGCGACCTTCCAACTCAGCAATCGATTTTTAGGGCCGTCTAACTCTGTATCAGTCAACATGACTGTTAGTTAAGTTAAAAATATAAGATTTCATACACCTCTTGTTAGTCTCCTAAAGAGAAAATTCAAGAAATGCAAAGGAAATAAAAAATTTTAGCAAATTAAGTTGCTCAAACTGGTGAAAATAAGGATCCGCTAGCTTTACATTGTCGGGAATCTTCCAATAGCTGACATCCGTGATGAAGGTCTGAAGGTCAGTTATGTTGGAAGCTACGATCGCGGTTAACTGCGCCGAGTAGTCCGAGCATTGGGATCTGTAGAGAACCTTGCGTCACTTATACCAGATACAGACACCAGAGACCTCATCTTCCGTAGCTGCAGCTGTTTTACCACCCTTGAAGTAACTATGTGTACCTGCAGGCCAGAATCGAGCAGCGGTCGGTTGGGCAGTAGAACTCCAGGCGACGAAAAAATTAACGGCAGCGGCCGCTAAACCAAAAACCGTTCTGCAAATGCTTGCCAGGGCTCACATATGCGAATTAAATTTGTCCGGCAGGTTTTTAGACCGATAGTTTTTGTCCGTCAACTTCAACGATCGCAAAGTCTCCAAGGGAGACTCACGAAGGCAAGACCGCAACCGCTGAAGCTTCTCCACCCGGCATATAAATGGGTTTGTGTTCACCATGATAGAGAACAGTGACCGAAATTCAAGCCAGTCCGCTAAAAGTGGGAATTTCTGCCAAACTATGCATCAAAATTGGTAGCGGAAATAGCGTTTATTACCGTCGAGGAAACAAACTGTAGCGCCGAATAATCTCCTGGTTCAGGTGTCTCCTTCGGCGCATCGTTGAAGACGCACAGATCGCTCCTGACTTCCGGAACATCCAACTCGGACAGTCGCTTTCCAATTCGCTAGGCCGTTCATTTATTATTGCCTCCAGAAATGTCTCCACAGCTTTTAAGGAAGACAGCAATCCTTGAAGATCCTCAAAAAGGATCGCAGCACTTTGACTCAAAGAAAAACCTATTCATTTCGTATTACGGGGAATTAAATGTATGAGCGATTATTGCACTCTGCGAATAACGAATGCAATATGCGTATGTATGTCAATAGATGTTTATATTTCGCGCACAAATCACAACCCAAAGAATGTTTTTTTTTAATGTCTATTTTAATTTATACCAATTTTTTATTATTATACCCTTGCAGAGGTTATTATAATTTTGGTCAAAAGTATGCAACGCAGTGAAAGAGACATCTTCGACCCTATAAAGTATATATATTCTTGATCAGGATCAGCTCCTGAGTCGATATAAGCATGTCCGTCTGTCCGTCGGTCCGTCTGTCTGTCGGTTTCTACGCAAACTAGTCTCTCAGTTTTAGAGCTATCGAGTTGAAACTTTGCACACATCCTTATTTTCCTTGCAGGTAGTACATAAGTCGGAACGGCCGGGATCGGTCGACTATATCCTATAGCTGTCATACAACGATCGGAATTGGCATAACTTAGGTGTTTTTTAAGTTAGAAAGATGGGACTTGGTACAGATACTATTTTGGACAAAATAATCTGATTTGCCAAATTTCATAGGAACCGGCCGACTATATCCTATACCTGCCATATATATGAACGATCGGAAATGGCACATTACATTGCTATTTTTAAAGACGCTTGGGGCTGCTTCCAACATTTTTATTAGAAAATTGATTTGATGTTGACATTCTCATAATGATCGGACAACTATATATGATCCGATATATATCATAATAATATCAGCTGTTTTTAAACTGCAAAGTTTATATCAACTTCGGTTCCGCCCGAAGTTAGCTTTCCTTTCTGGTTTTTTTTTAAACCGCGCAGCACACATTTTCAATGGAATTTAACTAAATATTTTCCCGAGCTGGCTCGCCCTCCAGCAGTGCTATTTCCTTAATGATGCCCCGATGTTTTTCACACCTTACTTCAGTTTGGGTCAGTTTGGGTCACTATTACAGGAGATATTTGTAAGATATACCAATACGTACGTGCTGCGTCAAATTTTAGTTTACTGTAGTTCAACCTCTGGCGACATTCTATTCACGATGACGGTATTAATGTGAAAGTGTTTAAACTAGATTCTATTACGTATTACGAAGCCAACGTTTTTTTTTTAACAACTCGTTCTAATATAATTTAGTTTTCTGGTAAGAAACCTTTTCATAAACCAACACCATAAGCAATTTGCAGATAATTATATACTTATTTAATAGTATGAAATTGGACTAACCAGCCAAAAAAAAAACCAATAAATCTAGATTAAACTTCAAATAAAACAGCCTGTACTAGAAAAGCCTCCGTCCTATTCTCCCAAAATTCAAAATCAACATTATATTGAGACTTGATGAGTATATAGAGAAACGACCACTAATTTTTCACTCTAACTCAGACTTATACATCTAGTATCAGGCTTTGTTGAGTTATTGAGCTTCTTAATAGCTAGATTCTTCTAAATAAGTCACAATTCCTAATCAAAATATTTTTTTTATGGTTCTACCTTATCGTTATGTATATACTCAACGTTTGATTCTGAGGAGCGGCGGTGAGTCGATACCGGGTGAAAGGGACAATGCTAGTTCACCACGAAAAATGTAGTTGGCCGATCGACACGATAGCGCGTGATGCCAAAACAAAAAAAAGCAAGAAGGTGCGAACGGGCGGAGAGGCATATAGTGCTTAATAGCGATATAGCGGCAAGGTGAAAGACATCACTGGTATCTTAGGAAAAACAATTATTGTCGGTCAGATTTTTCGGGTGATTGCATGACCCGTCATACTCCCCCTATCGTAAAATGTGTTACTTAATACACTCATTCATCCCGTTTTGCTAAAGAAAACTCCCGCTGCCATGCACCCAATCTGTTTATTTTCAGTAATTTTCATTTGTGTAAGATTTTTTTCGCTGATTCCGAAAGCGGGCCCTCCGTGATCAAAAAATGATCACGAGTCAGGACTGATCAAGAACCCTTCTTGTGATCAAGACCCCTTTTTGTGATCCCTCCAGGCCCTAATTGAAGAGGACTTCGTTGGTATAAATTGATACTCTTTAGACTGCGATAAGCAATAATACCGTATTGCTGATGATCCTTTTGATTCGCTTATCTAAGTTTTTGCTGCAACGATATTTGGGGCATTTTAAACCAGATCTTCAGAGGTTTCCTACGGATAGAAGTAACCATCCTGGTATCCTTCCAATTTCCCTACAATATGTGACGATTCACTAGATGCAATGAAAGTGGTTTCTATTCCAGAAAGTTTATTAACTCCAGAAACTATTATAAGAATGTTATGCCATCTTCAAAGTTTAAATAACATCATCAAATCACTTCCTCTCTTTATCTAAAAGCGGACGGACGTGTTTTTTTTGTGCGCACTACGTTTTTGTAAAACTTGCAATAAGCTTTCTATAAACAATCGGTGTTTATTTTCTTTACATTTATAAAAACAAATTGCAATTTCGTAGATCCGTATCGCTTCGCGTGTGCAGTGATATATTTGGAGGTAAAAATATTAATTTGTTTAATTTACTTTCCAAACATAGCCCTGCTCTGCTTCTTCATCTCCAACGGTGTTGTTGCTATTTCTTTTGCTTCTACTCTCGCTCAATAGAGATTCTTATCTCTATTTCTTTAAATCTCGCTAACTTGCACTAACTGCTCTCTTTAATCTCCCCCTTTCGTTTCCTTGGTACAGTGGTTCAAGGTTCCTCATTAATAAAATCAAATAATATTTTTAAATTAATTATTAATTTTTTTAAATAATTTTTAATAAATTAATTATTTAATTTTTAATAATTTTAAATAAATTAATTATTTAATTTTAAATAATTTTTAATAAATTAATTATTTAAATTTTTAATAATTATGGATTTTAAATTGGTCTGTGCATTAAAGTCTTGCAATAAGACAATCTCGTCTTCCCAGCCTACCATCCATTGCTGGCTCTGTGAAAACGTTTTATACGCTAAGTGTGCCGGGTTCACGGCCTCAGTGTCGGATGCAATCTCGCGTGACGGAGTGGTTTAGTGGTTTTCGAAAAATCAATGACCAACTCTGTGCGCTTGATACACAGTTTAGTAGTCTTCAACTACTAAATGAGTCTCCAAAGCGTAAGAAATCCGCTTTTAGTGATGTGCTCGGGTCGAATAATCTTCAGCCAGCTCAGCCGACAAATATACAGCCGCTTATATCTCTGGCCACCCCAAGGGCCGGACCTGAGAAAAATTCGGCTTCCGAATGTCTCGGGATCAATGAGCAATTGTCCGATATGTCCTCTGTGGCATCGCTTCTAGTGGTCCCAGACCCAATAATTCAAACTCCTGTAACAGTCTCCAAACAGGGTAATAAACCGTCCGGACCACCGGTACGCACTGATGCCGCAGTATTAGTTACGGCGGCACCAAAACCCTTGCAGGTGATCCCACCATCCAAACACATTTTTGTTTCCCGGCTTGCCCCTGATACTTCGGAGATTGATATCTCGGCTTACATCAAAGCCAAAGCAAAAGCCGACATAAAGGTGGTGGATATTACAAAATTCAAATATTCTTACACCAGGCACACGTCATCTTTCAAAATACGTGTGCCCTTGCAGATGTTCAAGACGATCTGTTCCGCCAGCTTTTGGCCAGAGAACATTTTCGTCCAAGAACATCAGCCAAGTACGGTGAAAAAAAAGATAACCAAACCTGTGGGTGTAAAACTCCCACATGTTAAGGCCACTGATCAACCTTCCACCTCTTCTTCCTCAATCTCAAAAAACTAATGTCTTCACTAACTCTTACCTCTCAGAATACTAGAGGGTTACGTAGTAAACTTCCCAAACTGTATTCTGATAGTTCTTTCTTTGCATCTCACATTATTGTGAGAAACTAGGTTAAAGCCGGAGATCTTAAGCTCCGAAGTTTTTCCTAGTAAGTACACAACTTTTAGATGTGATAGAACTCTGCGAAGTGGAGGAGGAGTGTTAATCTCTGTAGACTCAAAACTCGCTTCTGAAGAGGTACAATCACAAGAGTTTGGTGACATTGAATTTATTTGCATTAAAATCATTTTGTCTGATCAACCTTTGTATGTTACCTGTTCTTACATACCACCTTCGTCCGAACCGCTAACATACTGGCACATTTGTCCGCTATTCGTTTGGTTTTTGATCGTCTGTCTGATGGTGACCAGCTGATAGCTCTGGGTGACTTTAATATCCCAGAACTTATGTGGTCAAATGTTTATAATTCACCGTCTTTACAGCTTAACTCCCACCATGACTTCCCTGAGGGCATGTTTGACATGTCACTCGGGCAAATTAACCACGTCAGAAATTCTTTAGGTCGGCTGTTGGACTTATGTTTCGTTTCTGATCCTGATGGAATTACTCGTTCCAGAACTTTGCCCCTTTCTAACCCTGAGGATCCATATCATCCCACTCTTGAGGTTTCAACCGAAAATAATAACTTTTTTGACCTTAAGTCTACAGTTAAATCCCAGAAAGTTCGTTTCTTTCGTAAGGCTGACTTTATGAAATTAAATAAGTTAATTTTGGAATTTGATTGGTCTGATTTACTGGCATGCGAGGATATAAGCATTGCATTACAAAAATTTTATTACACTTTGAACATATTTTTCGACGCTTGCGTGCCGTGGAAATATCCGTCCGCTTCAACGAATCCGCCTTGGTATACAAGGCACCTTATAAATTTAAAGAATAGTATGAGCAGACTATTAAACAAACATAGATTATCTGGCTGTACAGTTAGTTATTCAAGATACTTAGTAGCTCGGTCTAATTTTACCGTGCATAACGCAGATTGTTGTAGGAGTTATATTCGCCGCAGCCGGATTCAGTTTACTCAGGATCCGCAGCAGTTTTATAACGTTGTAGCGCAAACATGTATCTTTTCGCCACTGCATACGTTTGAGAACTCTTATGCGAACACTGATCAAGCAAAGGCCGATCTCTTTGCACATTTTTTTCAAACTACGTATTCACCTAGCAGCAGTTCAGCTCAGCCTTACACTTATAATATCCAATCAACCAACCTTATATTTTGCTTATCTTTCGATCAAGGTGGTGTGTTATCGGATCTTCTTAAGTTCAAGCCCGCGTATTCGCCAGACCCTGATGGAGTACCAGGCTGTGTTCTGAAGAACTGTGTCGAGGCTCTGTGCAAACCGCTCGTTAAACTCTTTAATCTCTCGCTAGAAGCTTCGATACCCTGTTGGGCCAAGCAGCCACCAAAAAATGCATGTTAAATAATTATAATATGCTGAGCTGCAGCTGTTGTTATCAGCATGTATTCGTCTCTGTTTTGTCTCCCAGTTTCGCATGCGCTTTATTGTTATTCTTCTAGCTTCAGCGCAAGCTCTTGGTTTAGCGTTTTTTTGTGAGTTGGAGTTGATTGGAGCCGCATAGATTAGGGTTAAATTGAGCCCAGAATAAACATATTGAAAACCAGATTTCAAATTATAGAGGCATCTCTAAATTGTCAGCAACTCCAAAGCTTTTTGAAAAACTTGCACTCTACAATTGTACCACAACACCTACATACATATGTAGTTCAATAATAACTCCGTGCCAGCATGGCTTCATGAAGCGCCGCTCGACCACTACTAACTTATTGGAGCTAACTTTTTATACCCTTGCAGAGGGTATTATAATTTTGGTCAGAAGTGTGCAACGCAGTGAAGGAGACATCTCCGACCCTATAAAATATATATATTCTTGATCAGGATCACCTCCTGANCAAAATTGGTGTTTAGCAAATAACCTAAAGCTTAATGGATCGAAATGTAAACTTATGTCTTTTTACCGATCTAGTCCTCACCAGGCTATGTACTTTCTCTATGGGAACGCCTTAGAACGATTAACTCAGGTTAACGATCTAGGTGTCCTATTAGATTTGAAACTTAAATTTACCGACCATGTATCTACCATGGTTAATAAAGCTATGGGTGTGCTTGGTTTTATTAAAAGATGGTCAAAAGAATTTAATGACCCGTACATAACTAAAACGTTATATACATCACTGGTCCGTCCGATTCTAGAGTATGGATCGTGTGTCTGGAGTCCTCAATATGGAGTACACCAAGATCACATTGAATCTGTACAAAAAAACTTCCTTACTTTTGCTCTTAGGGGACTTAATTGGGATGCAAATCTTTACCTCCCCTCTTATCATAGTAGACTTTTACTAATCAACTTACCATCATTAACAAATCGTAGAACGATGCTGGGTGTCATGTTTCTATATAATCTTATTTATGGAAATATAGACAGCCAGCATTTACTAACACGCTTAAATTTTAACATTCCTAGTAGAAGGACCAGAAACTTTCGTCCTCTACTCCTCAGCCATTGTAGTTCGACATATGCCCAACACGATCCGTTCAGGGTATTATGTTCGGACTACAATGGTCTCTACCACATCTTGTCACTTTGCTCTACTAACAATCTTAAATCGCTTATACTAACCGCCTTATCTGTGCAACACTCTTCCTCGTAATATCTTTCTCCTAATCCTCGCTTATCTATCTCGGATCTATTCCCGCGATTCGAGCCGTACGTTACGCGGCAGCGTCCCTCGGTCGGTTGGACGGGAGGTGGGCTGTACGTATGCAGTGGGAACCGCGCTAAGAAAAAAATATTTGAGTTTACAGCTGAAACTCGCATCATGACAGGAGTGCTCCTTGAAATTGTACCAAAAATGAGCATCCCCTGCAAGTTTTTTTGGAAGATGCCATATTCACACAAGAGTACATTTGACAGAAGTTAAAGCGCTCGGATACAAAAAAATCATACCAAGGAGTATAACAGCTTCAACTGGATGACTGGGTCGGTCAGTAAGATGTTATTCACGCAACACCTAATGTTTGGTAGTGCTGCTGTCTTTCTTTAGCACACAGTGATGAGACAGAGAATAATTGAAAGTAAATATTGAAAGTGAGGACAGCCGAAGAAATGGATAAATTTCTCCAACGCAACGGAGCTAGAAGCCGCAATAAAAAAGTCAACCCGCTGAGGCCGGTGAATGTGACGATCACGCTAATGTGATTGAATGTGCTGAATGTCAGGGTTGTTAGAGGCTTATCGCTGTTAATTACACAGAATAGTCTGAGCAATCTGAGCATTGTAATACAAGTATCACCTAGAATAGATGCGGACACCTGAGGTTCTTCCATGCGATTCTGTAGCTTTCTCTCCACTTTTGAGCTAGAATCAAGAAGCGCCCAGAAAGGCAATATAACTCCATACATTGTTTTAGAATAGTACATTGATGTTGACTAACAGCCCCCCACGATGCTAGTTTCTAAAAGAGAACAGTGCTGCTACTAAATGTAGAAACCTCACGAGCGGAGGGTTGTCCTTGGCTATTATTGCCACCAAAGGTAGAAGAATTTCAATGAAGACATTGGTGACTTTCGGATACTCGATCACCTGAGGATCAACTTACAAATATGAGGCGGTTGATGGGGAGTTAATTAGGTGGGAATGGCCATCACAGACTAAGCACCCGGCAGTAAAAACTTGATTGATAATGAATGCAAAGTTAAATGGATTAAACGGATAGGTTGAGGCAAAAAAAGACGTCTGCCAATCTGTAATGCTTACATTATGCAAAGGGTACATAAACCGAGTTCTGGTTTATTTCCGCAAATTTAACTTGAATAAATATGACGTGAAAAGAGCAATGAGTTAAAAATTTATATAAATTAAACAAATGTTTATAGCTAAATAATTTCATGGATATTGGTACATAAATATATCACACTTAGGTGATAAATAATTATAATATTCGACAAAGTAAAAAATAATAAATAAACAAATAAAATGTGGATTGTGCTAAAATAATTTGTCGATTTTATTAATTGGATTGTTGTTCGTAATATGTTTGGTTCGCGTTATTTGAATAGGTTTTCCAATATAATATTCCTTGCTTTAACTAACATAAAATGCTCCCGGCTATTTAACTAGTGTTCGACCGACGTCCAGCTCTATAGTGAATTTTCTTTGGGGAAGGTTCCGGAGTTGTTTCCCTTTGCCTTTTGGAGAACAAAAAGACCGTTTACCCCACAATATGTAGACGCTTATCCTAATCAGCTTGATGAATTAAACGTAGCGTATGAAATGGTTGCCTGATAGTCAGGTTTATATGGTGAAGCTTGTCTTTTTATCTTTGCTATTCGAACCTTTTGGAGCACCTCTAATTCCGTGCCTCCCATACTTGGTACTTGTGTAGAAACCCATATGGCGTGACCTCTATGGGCGTAGAAATATTTCCGATTCGACTGAAAAAAGCTCGTATATCAGTGAGCATAGTGCATGACGATGACGATGTGCATGAGATAGAGATATAGTTTAGTAGCCTTCATCTGCTCTATTCTCTAGAGCATCTACGATAGCTACGCTAGTCTCCAACGCGTAAGAAATCCGCTGTTAGAAATGTGCTTGTGACGAAGAATTTTCACTCTGCTCAGCCGACAACTATGTAGCCGCTCATATCACTGGGCACCCAAAGAGCTGTACCTTAAAGGTAAAGGTAAACCTAAATGTTCAAACCCCATTAAAGGTCACCCGGCCTCTTGGGTTCGATCAACCGTTCGAGCCCCCGTAGTAGATGTTTCAGAACTAGTAACTGCGACTCCAAAACCCTTACAGGTGATCCCACCATGGAAACAAACATTTGTCACCCGGCTTGCCCCAGACCCTATAAAGTACATATATTCTTGATGAGGATCACCTTCTGAGTCAATATAGGCATGTCCATTTCTCTGTTTCTTCGCCAAATATTCTCTCATCGAATCTCTTGGATTAATGTGATTGCCATAGTTATGGTGTTTCTAGAAAGTCTTTTTATCCGAACGAAGTTTTATAGGGATCGGAAAAACGATCTGAACGAAAAAAAAATTGGACTGAACGATCGCAAATAACCTTGGATTTATTTGAGGATAGATAGTTGAGGCTTACTACATTGGCCTATCTTTCTTTTGGCCAATTAATCCGTTTTGTAAAATTTCAAAAGAATTGAATTATATAGACCGTATAATTGCGTTGACCATCATTGCTTTTAATAGCACGAGTGGCTAAATACGAAGTTTTGACATAAATTGGTGTCCGCAAGGAAACATTTCTAAAAAACTTCGTTACCTGCAGATCAAAGCGTCGCATCCCTAGCAGCTACCAGCTTGGTCGAGTTGAGCACATCGATCTTGGGAAGGAAAGGACTCTTGCGGATAAAGGCAGAGCTAAAGGCGTCGTAGCCCTAGAAAGAAAAGCTAGGTAGTGTAAGCCCACAGATCGAACGAAGAAGTACACGTATACATGCAGACGCGTCAGGGCACACACGCTGGTTAGAGTGGAGCATGGACATAGAAGTGTGCCAAATGTGCGAGAACAAGAACGAGACAGCATCAGAGAAATGGGTTCAGTGTGACGTTTGCGGAAGGGTGTACCATTTTGAGTATGCCGGCGTAGAGGACTAGAGCAATACCTTGAGAGCAAGGTCTGGAGGAAAGCAACTCGGACAGGATCAGGAACCAATTGCTTTTAAAGATGCCAGAGGAGAAAAGACAATCGGAGGCAAAGTTCATAGAAATAAAATATCAACTTATAATGCAGATGAACCCCGCTAATAGAACCTACCATGGCCAAACAGTCGATATGAAAGAACTATGTAACAGATTCCAGCATTTAAGAGACTTACCGCTACAGTAGCCGACATTGCTCAAGTTGAATAATTTCTAAATTATTATAATAAATAATCTAGCATTCCCTCGCAGGATCTGAGAAGGGAAATGGAACGGACCGATAGCTTCGAAGTATATGCTAGGGTGGAGCATGCACGGATCGGCGAACCCACAACGATTCATTGTCATGCATCACTGCGACTGCAATTGGCAGGAGCTTCATGACGACATCAAGGACCATTACAGCCTTGAGAAGCTCGTACCACGTACCAAGCTATATTCAGCCGAAGATAAGCAAGCAGTCAAAATATTAGAGACCACATGCCAAGAGAAGTCAGGAAAATACGAAGTCGGTTTTTGGAGAGCCGCGGTAACGCTCTGAAGCGCCTTACCTGCATAAAGAAATAGGTCTCTTTGACAGTGCAGTTCCCCGACCACCCCAGATGGCACCGATTCCGAAAGCGAGAATAGGAAGCTTCCAGAGACCGTTTACCTACACAGGCGTCGATTATTTTGGCCCGTTATTGGTGAACGTCGGCAGGCGCAAGGAGAGGAGATAGTTAGCTCTGTTCACCTGCCTCACGTTGCGCGCTGTGCATTTCGAGATTTCCTATAGTCTTGACACTAGTTCATACATCATGTGCCTCTCCAATTTTATGGCGCTTCGAGGGAAGGGAAATATTTAAGATCGAGCACGATAAGATCACCATTAAGTTTGATGGCAAAAAGTGGCGATTCAACCCACCATGAGCACCACACATGGGTGGAGCATGGGAAAGACTCGTTCGTACAACAAAAGGAATTTTGAAGAACATTTGCCCAAATTACTCCTTCAACGACGAGGGCCTGAGAAACGCATTGATGGAGGCACAATTTATCATCAACTCGCGACCGCTCACGTTCGTAAGTCTGGACAATAAGGATTGCGCCGCTCTGACCCCGAACCACCTACTGTTGGGGTCAGCGAATGGATCCACTGCCAAAAGAAGGGATGAATCTTCAGCGTAGATGGATTGAGACTCAGCGCTTTGGGGACCGTTTTTGGCAGCGATGGACTAAAGAGTATGCGCACGTATTAACCAGGCGCACCAAATGGTTTGAGAAGGTACCTCCAATAACCATTGGGAGCCTCGTAGTCATCGTTGATGAGCTCCTCCCCAGGTGGTTAAAAGGACGAGTGACCGACACAATAATGGCCAAAGACGGGAAAATTCGACCAGTTACTAAAAAGACCCAGCACGGAGTTACTGGAAAGACCAGCAACGAAGATAGCAGTTTTGGACGTCGGCTTGGAGGAGGGTAACTGACCACGAATCGGGATCAATTACGGGGGAGGGAATTTTGCCGCCGTAATGAAATTTTTTATTTAAATTTGAATTGTTGGAATAAGCACATATATATAAACCTATCGATAGGTTAGTAACGGCCAAAAGAAGGCAACGCGTCGGCCATCGCTAGGCAGAGAGAAAAGAAAAAAACACGGTGAAGTTTACGTGTGGAATAAACACGAAGTTTTTTAGCTTCTCATAACACGCATATATACAAACTGAAACAGATATTGATGAATAAAGATGAACACGCACAATCAAAAATCTTGAGAACTATCACTGGGGCACCTTGGTATGTTCGCAACGAAAACATCCGCCGGGATCTAGGCATCCTCGCAGTGAAAGACGAAATTCAGAAGCAAAAAGAGTCCTAAAAAGAAAAACTGTCTTCGCACCCAAATCTCCTCGCTCGGGTTTCTAGAAAACCCCGCCTGCGACCCAACGCTCTTCCAACCCAGCAATCGATTTTTAGTCTAACTCTGTATCAGTCAACATGACTGTTAGTTAAAAATATAAGATTTGATACACCTCTTGATAGTCTCCCAAAGAGAAAATTCAAAAAACAAAAGCAACGGAAAAAAAAAATAAATTAGCAAATGAACTTGCTGATACTGGTGAAAATAAGGATCCGCTAGGTAATTTTTTTTTCGATAGAAAAGTACCTCGATCACGCCCATTCATAAAGGTAGCAGTAGGTCTGACGTCACAACCTACCGTCCAATCTGTTGAACTACTGATTGATCTGTATTGATCTGTAACCTTAAATCACTAAACCAGCATGGATTCTTGCCTGACGATCCACCACAACTAACCTAGTAGTTTTCTCTAAGCACTGCCTTGAAGCCTTTGATCGCCGATGTCAGGTTGATGCTATTTATATGAACTTCTCTAAAGCCTATGATAAAGTTTGCCACGCAGTGAGATTGGGCGTTCATTCATACTTGTTAGGTTGGTTTAAATCTTATTTGACAGACCGACCATGCCACGTTCCTATTAGAGATGCCAGTTCTAGTCCCTTCAGTGCCTCATCTGGTCTTCTGTAAGGTGGCTTTTTAGGACCGCTCATATTCTAAAATTTGTAAACGACATCTCCTTTTGCTTTCTTTATTCCAACTTCCATTGGAATAAAGGCCATTGGCTCCATTAAAGATATCTATCTGCTGCAGGAGGATTTGCGCCACGTCTCCTCTTGGTGCATCCTCAATCTTCTTCTTAATGTTTTAAAATGTCAATTTATTCGCCACATAAGCGGGCGCTTGATATTTGTACTGCCTATCGGCAACTACAACTTGCAACTAAAAAAGGAGGTGGTTCATCTAGGCGTCCTTTTTGATAACAAATTAAAATTTTCCAGCCATTTACATTTTATAATGCCCAAGGCGTATACCATGCTGGACTTTTGAATAAGCCCATAGATCGAGCAATATCTTACCTTGATTCGTTACCACCTAACCTCCGACATAAGTGGGGTTCAGAAAAATATGCTTTAAGAAGTATGTAAGTTAGATTGTATAGTATCCATCTAAGAATAAGTTAACTGGCGAACAAAAAAATAAATACCAGTAGTAAATACTGTTCTGAAAATCTTCTTGATCCATTGCCTTAGACTATTTATCGTCCACTTAAGATTCCCATTACTTAGGAGGTATTCGAATACGCCCTAGTATCCCTGCAACGTAGACTTCACGTAGTCAACTGCCTATCCGGAGTTTTTATATAGCCTACATTGGGGAATGTATTTGAGAGGATCTTTATTATGCGAGAGGCCTGATGTCTCCTGGATCTTAGTGCAGAAACTGGCCCATGCAACCCTCTTTGCTTTTCGCAATTCCTTGTTATACCGCCTAAGTTCAGCTCTGTAGGTCTCACATGCCTCTGCGTTAGTACTATAGGTGAAGCTAAAGACCCTCCGTGTATTTCTCTTAAAAGGCGCTAGCGTCGGGGTCCACCAAGGTGTTTTTTTTAATATGCTGATACTTATTCTTTATTTGGGACAGGTCTTGGAACATTCGCCTAAGGATCTATCTGCTATCTTTTTATAGAGCTCCCAGCTTGCTTTTCTAGTATTGGGTACTGCTAGCTTAGTGAATTTTTCCAAATTCACCGCTATCTCAACGAGGTGGTCTGAAAAGGAGTGTTTGTCTAGGACCCTGGTGATTGCGTTAGCCAGGGAGTACAAGAAAGGTGAGCTCTGAGCCTTTGTTACATACAAAGAGCTTAGAGCTGGGGATAAAGTCGAAAATTGACTCATCCGTCCCATTTGTGTCAGTGCTTCCCCCATTGAAGGTGATGACTGTAGGCATCGCATCCTATTAATCGGCTGAACTTTCTTCGTTCGCTATCTACCACAAGCCGCCTGAGAAGCATGTGCGGGGGAGGTCCAACAAGAAGATAATAAGGTTATTTTTTTTTGAGAATGCATTCTCGCTTTTTATCTGCTACATCGAATGTACAAAGCCTGAAATCAGACGCCCCCAAACCAATCTTTTGCATGGCCAGGATTGTAGTTGTATTCGCCGGCTTCTATGTCAGTCATACGCAGGCTCTCGGTTTGCTGCGACGAGAACCTCTCCCAGCGACGCTATCATGCGCCTATAGAGGCTTACTGACTTCTCATCTTGTCACGCTATCATCTTGATACCTCGATCCTGCAATCTTGCTCCCCACACCGTTCGGTGGTCCCATAGTGCGCCCCGTTTTGGAGGTCGATGCCTTGGCATCCGCCCTACACTGGCGCAACCTGGATGTTGTCCCTCTGTGGGGAACTTCGCCATTCCACAATATCCTTGGCCTCTATGTGCCTTAGAGATCGACGGATCATCCCATTTCCGGAATTTATTAGGGAGTTCCGTTTTTCACTCTTTTTGATATTTTTGTTACTTGTGTTCATATTTGGTCCCACGAGTAGGCGGAAAGGGGTACGTCCATCACGACACAGCTCGTATATTATGATAAGCCTGATTGAAACTGGGGAGTCCGTCGATCCCCCAGAGTTCGCATATTAACGTGCACCACCCGGACATGCATCCCTCCGCATTTGCTTCAACCTTGAATTTGGGTAATTTAAGGAAGGGAGTATTTTGCTCTCCGCCAGACTACAATTCGCTAGCATCTTCGGCAGAGACATGAAATTAACAGGTAACAGGTCCCGGTTACCAGCCGCCCTGAAGCGGGCGAGTATATAGTGGATAGTCGCACTACCAGCCGTGTATACAGTTACGGCACGCGAAGTGTTATCCTCCCTCTAGTAACCGTTGGCTGACGGCCCCACCTAACTGTAAGGGTATATTCATTTCGGTTTCGCCCGGAGTTAGCTTTTGCTTTGTTTGATATTGTTAGGATTTATTTTATTATGTAGGGGAGAGTGCATGGGAATGAGATATGTCTGGGTATGAGACATTTGTTTTTTTTCTGACATTCAATATCGGTATAACCAATCTGACACTACTCTATTTTCTCCATGATTTTAGGCAGCTTTAACCAAACACTCAAATAATTATTATTGGCTTATATTTGCTGCAAACCTTGTGTTTGAATTAAATTGTGAAAAGATTTTTGCGATTGTTTGAATGTTGGATATTTTAACTTTAACATCACTTCTTACGAACATACCATATGTAGATAGATATTTTGTATCCTTGTAAATCCTAAAATGTTAGTTATTCCCTAGGCCCGGTTTGAGACACATTTTCCGAAACCGAATTGTTGGCAACTTTCAAATAAATCGATCGTTAATATGTGTGACGATCTAATGAAATGAAGTTGATAACCATTAATTTCTATGAAAAAAAAAGACCCTCGAAACGTGGACGGAAACCTATTAAGAGCATGCAGTTGACTTATCCAGAAATCCTTGCTTTTTTCAATGACAATGACTTAAAACCATTGAATTTTAAGAACATTTTTCTGGATGTCTCATACCCGGGCAGAATTTTTTGTTCAAAACAAATCTTTCCAAAATCAGTCATATTATTTTGCGACTCTATGGTAGAAGTTTTTTCTTCGATATCCAGTTGCGTAATTATAATACGTATACCTTTGTTTATTCGGGGTTAATTTGGCTCAATAACAAGGTTGTGGTCGGTTATAAAAACTGCAAAATACAAGTACCAACTAAGAGCTTGGACGCAGGAGCTTTACCAAAGCTTCATGTGAAGTTCAAGTAAAACTGGGAGACAGACAGACAAAAATAAATGCCGCTGCAGCTAAACAATTTATCATTATTCCGATTGTATTTGCTGTTGGATGCTTGGCCCGACTGCCTGTTCAAAAAAGTAATTTAAGGTAGTAGACCAATGTGATGGGTTCAAAAAATTGAATTTTTTTTCTACATTTTTTGAAAGAACCACATTTCAAAAACATGCTCTTAAATTTTCAGACCGAAATTTAGAATATTTTCAAAGTTATTGGCAAAACAAGAGAGCGCGCCGTAGTGAGTATGAACGCGTGTCGAAACTTTGAACGCGTTTTTCTCGAAACCAGGTTTTTTAAATTTCGGGGAAGCACTGACTCAAAACTATTCAACCGATTTGGCTTGAAATTTAAACAGTTATTTTACATAAACATATATAAATACCTAACCTTCAAAACATTTAAATTTCAAATAATAAATTACCTTTATTAGTAGCTTTTTTTCAAGACTCCAACATATATAAAATTTCTCACTTCCCATGTATATTATTGGTTAGTTCATTATAATAGGGTCTACATAATAATAATTTCTTTGATTTTTTAATTTCTGATGACTACGGAAGGCTGTGTGCTTCCCCGAAACAGCTCACCATTCTTTCGTGACCTCTGCTTCAACAGCAAATACTGTTAATAATTTAAAGTATAATTGAGTCAACTAAATTTTTTTGTACCATAGAAATTATTAAAATAAGCATGTATAAGTTACAAGACGATTGCATTTTATTTTCTTGTTAAAAAAAATTTCAAAAAAACGTCCAAATTTGAGCCGTCACATTGGTCTACTACCTTAAAAAACTGAAACTTTCCACACATCCTTCTTTTGTTTGCAGGCAGTATATAAGTCGGAACGGTCGGGCTCGGTCGACTATATCCTATAGCTGCCATATTACTGATCGGAAATGCCATACCTTTTGTGTTTTTGAAGTTAGAGGCTTTCCACACATGTTATATTTGACCAAAATATCTTATGTACAACATTTCATAAGGATCGGCCGACTATATCCTATAGCTGTCATAGAACGATCGAAATTGGCATAATTTTGGTGTTTTTTAAGATGGAAAGATGGGACTTGTTACAGATTCCATATTGGGCAAAGTAATCCGATTTGCCAAATTTCATAGGAACCGGCCAACTATATCCAAACGCCGCCATATAACTGAACGATCGAAAATGGCCCAACTGCAAGGGTATATCAACTTCGGCTCTGCCCGAAGTAAGCTTGCCTTTCTTTTTATACCCTTGCAGAGGGTATTATAATTTTGGTCAAAAGTGTGCAACGCAGTGAAGGAGACATCTCCGACCCTATAAAGTATATATATTCTTGATCAGGATCACCTCCTGAGTCGATATGAACATGTCCGTCTGTCCGTCTGCCCGTTTCTACGCAAACTAGTCTCTCAGTTTTAAAGCTATCGAGTTGAAACTTTGCACACATCCTTCTTTTTCTCGCAGGCAGTATATAAGTCGGAACGGCCGGGATCGGTCGACTATATCCTATAGCTGTTATATAACTGATTTATCGGAAATGCTATAACTTCGTTGTTTTTCAAGTTAGACGGATGGGAGTTTCAATGGATTCCTCTTTTGTCAAAATAATTCGATATGCCAAATTTCATAAGGATCTTCCAACTATATACGATCCCCTATATACAGGGTGTGCCATCTCAATGTGGTCAATGGAAATGTTGAATAACTTGAACAATTTTCAATGAATTTTGGAAAAACTTTTTTTATTATCAAATTCAAAGCTTTACAATTTGTTCCAGCTATGTTCAAAAAACGACGTCGATCAAATGACCACCATTATTGCGCAAACAAAATTGCGCTCTTTTTTTTGGCATTTTGCATGACATCGGGCGATATCGCAGCGATTTCGGCTCGAATGTTGTTTTTCAGCTCGTCCAAAGTCTTCGGTTTGTTCGCGTACACTTTGCTTTTCAAAAAGCCCCACAAGAAAAAGTCTGGTGCAGTCAAACTGGCGATCTTGGTGGCCAGTCGATATCCCCTCCTTTCGATACCACACGTCCGGGAAACTTTTGTTGCAAGAGTTTCATTGTTGATTGCGCTGTGTGGCATGTCGCGCCATCTTGTTGGCTCATGGCTAAAATTGTATTGGAATAACCTTTACAAAACGCTTATTCTGCCCGCCATCGGTTGAGATCTGTCAAAGTTATTCAACATTTCCATTGACCACATTGAGATGGCGCACCCTGTACCTAATAATATAAGATGCGTGGCGCCACCTAGCGGACTGCGACTCAACTTCAAGGGTATATAATCTTCGGCTCCGCCCGAAGTTAGCTTTCCTTTCTTGTTTTTGTTTTGTTTTTATACCCTTGCAGAGGGTATTATAATTTTGCTCAAAAGTGTGCAACGCTGTGAAGGAGACATCTCCGACCCTATAAAGTATATATATTCTTGATCAGGATCACCACCTGAGTCAATATGAGCATGTCCATCTGTCTGTCTGTCTGTCGGTTTCTACGCAAACTAGTCTCTCAGTTTTAAAGCTATCGAGTTGAAACTTTGCACACACCCTTCTTTCCTTTGCAGGCAGTATATAAGTCAGAACGGCCGGGATCGGTCGACTATATCCTACAGCTGCTACATAACTGATTGATCGGAAATGCCATAACTTTGGTGTTTTTAGAGTAAGAGGGTTGGGACTTTCCACACATTTTATATTTGACCAAAATATCTTATGTACAAAATTTCATAAGGATCGGCCAACTATATCCTATAGCTGTCATAGATCGATCGAAATTGGCATAACTTTGGTGTTTTTTAAGTTAGAAAGATGGGATTTGGTACAGATTATATTTTGGAAAAAAACAATCTGATTTGTTGATTTTCATAAGGATCATAACTTGGTTGTTTTTCAAGTTAGAAGGATGGGAGTTTCAGTGGATCCTCTTTGGGCAAAATAATTCGATATGCCAAATTTCCTAAGGATCGGCCAACTATATACGATCCGCTATATATCTAATAAATCAACTTCGGCTCCGCCCGAAGTTAGCTTTCCTTTCCTGTTTTTTTTAATATTAAAAATTTTTAATTTTATGTTAAATATCTTATTAAAAATATTTTTGTTTTAAAATTATAATATTCAACACCTTTTTAAAGGATTTTAATTAAAAAGTTTCGTATCAATTTCAGCTTTTGTAGCGTCCTTGGATTGTTCCTACACGCAATGGTATAGTAAAGCAGTTATACAAACTAAAGGAGAAGAAATTTCCAATGGATTAACGGCATCTTTTGAAATTGCTTTAAACGCTTACCAACAACGCAATGGCTACCGTCCTGATAGTGTTATTATATACAGGTAATAAAGAGTTTATCTATGATCATTTTGACTCATATCTGGCGTGTCTGGAGATTTTTTTTTACGGTTTTTCTACTTTATTTTTATTTATTTGTTGAATCTTGCTGACATCCTTCTTTCCTTTCCATTAATTAAGTCAGAACTGCCGGTATATGTCGACTACATTCTGTAGCTGCCATAGAACTGATTGATCGGAAATGCCATAAATTTGGTGTTATTTATGTTAGAGGGTTGGGACTACACACAAATTTTATTTTTATAAGATTCTTGGCCTTGAATCTTACCTCTTAAATTTCATAAGGATCGGCTGACTATATCCTATAGCTGTCACATGACTGAATGATCGGAATTGGTATAGCTTTGTTATTTTTGAAGCTTGAAGATTGGGACTTCGTTCAGATTCCATTTTGCACAAACGATCTGCCAATTTTCATAAGGATCGACCAACTATTTCCTATAGTTGTCATACAATTGAACGATCGGAATTGACATAACTTTGTTGTTTTTTAAGCCAGATGGATGGAACTTCGTACAGATTCCATTTGATAAGGATCGGCCAAGTTTATCCTAAAGCTGCCCTTTTATCCTAGTTTATCCTAAAATTGATTTGATGTTGACATCGGATAATATACAATAATTTTAGCTGCTACCCATCTGCAAGAGTATATCAACTTCGGCTCCGTCAGAAATTAGCTTTCCTTTCTACTCAGCAACAAGTTTGAATAATGATATGAATATCTACCGATCGAAAAGAGAAGAAGCACAATGAATTTCAAGAAGAAGAGCTGAGCTATACTTGGAATAAATGCTTGGAGGCTTGACTTATGTTTTCCTGGATTGTCTTATAGTCGCTCTGTGTTAGGTGCGGCGCGCTGAGGCTAGAATAATTAGAGGTGTGCGGGATAAAAGTTGTGGTCCTGCTGTGGATGGTTGACCTCGGGTGTGTGTAGATTGTGTTTCGGATAATGATCCTGATGGTGAGCCCTGCCTCTGAGTCTGCTGACAGTTTTTAAAGAAGTCTCAACCTAATATTATCTAAACATTAAAGTTGTGTAATTTTTCGATCGTTTAGTTATATGGCAGCTAAAGGATATAGTCGAGGGACCTTTATGAAATTTTTGGGATCGCATTAGTTGACCAAAAATAAAATCCATAGAAGTCCCATACTTACTTATAAAACACCAGATATGAGATATGATATTTGAGATAAGATAATATGAGATAAGATATGATATTTCCGATCAATCTGTTATGTAGCAGCTATAGGATATAGTAGACTGATACCGGCACTTTTGACTTACATATATAATCAAAAAGGAACGAAGGATATGTGCAAAAGTTGTAATTAATTCCTTTAAAACTGACAGATTAAATCGAGTAGTGGAGAATAGACGGCAAGCAGGCTTATATCGACTCGCTAGGTGATCAAGAATATGTATACATTATATTGTCTGAGAAGTCCCTTTTACTACGATGCACACTTAAAAACCAAAATTAAAATGCAAAAGTACCTTCTAACACGGCACATGTAATTTTGGTTTTTACACCTTTGGTACAAAAAATTCATGGAAACTATTTCGAAATAATTTCTTTTCCAATCGCTACAGAAATATGCTATTAATGGGAAAGATAGAGGTCGGACATACCCGTTGCCTGTGACTTTCTTCCTTTTCCTTCCAATTTTTTCCTTTTTCAATTTTTGGGGGATCATATTACCTCGTAGAAAATTTCATAAGGAGGTAAATTTTGTGATTTTAAATGTTGATGGTTTGGACTGTCTACTCAATTTCGAATACTATAGAACAGAGATTTACCCAACCACTGAATCATTGGAGTACACTACATTTAGTAATCCACAACACCTATATTGCTATGTGATACCATAATAATCATTCCGGGGACTACTGAATTTCCAGAAATAACTTACACAAGCTCTGATTCAACCACAACACCCTTGCCAGAACTAACTACCAATATTTTGGAATCCCCCACAACATTCATCCACGACACCATCACCGGAAACCTTTACTACGACAAATTCTAAAGTAACAGATCAGCCTACCACGGATTCGTGGAAACTACAACGCCATATCCCATAAACTCCACAGAAAATGTAGAAACCTAGCCTTAATAAATATTTAAATTACTTTTTTATTGTAATTCGCTTTTTGAACAGGGTCTCAGCACGGCCCTTTAAATATTATATTATACATTTTTGTTTATTTTTTATACCCTTGCAGAGGGTATTATAATTTTGGTCAAAAGTGTGCAACGCAGTGAAGGAGACATCTCCGACCCTATAAAGTATATAAATTCTTGATCAGGATCACCTCCTGAGTCGATATAAGCATGTCCGTCTGTCCGTCTGTCTGTCGGTTTCTACGCAAACTAGTCTCTCAGTTTTAAAGCTATCGAGTTGAAACTTTGCACACATCCTTCTTTTCCTTGCAGGTAGTACATAAGTCGGAACGGCCGGGATCGGTCGACTATATCCTATAGCTGCCATATAACTGATTGATCGGAAATGCCATAACTTCGTTGTTTTTTAAGTTAGAAAGATGGGACTTGGTACAGTTTCTATTTTGGACAAAATAATCTGATTTGCCAAATTTCATAAGGATCGGCCGACTATATACGATCTTCTATATATGTAATAATATAAGATGCGTGGCGCCACCTAGCGGACTGCGACTGAACTGCAAGGGTATATCAACTTCGGCTCCGCCCGAAGTTAGCTTTCCTTTCTTGTTTTAATCGTAACTTTAGAAATCTAGGATGAGTGAAGCAAGCATTCAACAAAAGGAAGCCAAAGGCACGAGCCATAAACTCGGAGACGTTCTTATTTTTGATCGTTTGCCTGAGCCTGCGACCAGCCCATCTCATCCGGTTAATTTCCAACAGGTGCGCACCGCTCTCATCTACGCCCAACCCATCAGTTTTATCCACCGTGTTCATGGACATGGCTTTCTTACTGTTAGGGCGAGGACTATTCCTTCCTCTTCCGCAAACCGCGGCATTCGCTGCTGGTTAGTGACCAGACCTCTATCCTGATTCACACACCATTCATCCCTAGCACATCCCGGCATCTACAATTCAACGAATTCGTCGACGACTGAATACGGCTCTCGTAAACACATTCGACCTCTCGATTATATAGCTCGGGGAGAGCACTTGACTAAATTCAAAGTCCTCCCCAGGACTGAATCACCCCCAACCCGCCCAGATCTCGAAGATCGCCATACATAGGACATGTTTCCAGTCTGCCAGATGCTGATTGTGCAGAAATGCATTCAGCGATCCATAGCCAGTCAACAAAAATCCGAAACTGAGGTTAAAACCGAAGTCCGGCCGATCGACAACAAAATCACCCTCTGCACACTAAAAATTTGCATTCTGCCCGTAACTCCCAAGACTGCTTCGCTCCACACTGTATCGCTCCACCACCATATATGGTGCGTTCAATACTGCACCACCCCATATATATATGATTCAATACTGCAGCCAAGCTCTAAAATATAGACCCAAAAACCATACATCGGGCGACAAACACGCATTTCACAAGAGAGGGATCGAGAACAATAAATGCACTGTTCAATAAATTAGTTACAGATAATCTACCAATAAATATCTTCACAACATAATCTTCCCGATTATAAGATAACAATGTTTACGTTTGGATAACTTATAAACTTTGTTTTAATCGAATGAATACTTTTGGCTTTACTACAACTGGCGCAAAAAAAAACCTTTTTGGGTTGAAATTTGTGATAACTCAAAGCAGTCCACTCGTTTTGTTATTACCAGTTCACTGTTGTAAAAATTTGTTAGAATACTGTTAAAATCATATGAGGCCAATGGCTTTGACACTGTATTGGTTTTACGTCTCTCACGGCTTCCTCTTTGGGTTTTTTATTAACCAGTTCTGCATTATTTGATCACCTTTCTTCGTAGTTTGATACTGTGTGGCAGTAGTAATTTATTCAGTTCCGTATGCACTTGAATTATTCCAGGAAGTATCTACATAGAAGCCATTTTCGATTGTAGCTGATGGTATCGGCTAGTTGACCCGTGATTTGATTGCTACATGATTCAGGCATTTTGATGTCTTGGTTCCATATTTGTTTTAATTCGATAGTATTTAGGCAGATTATAAGGTGATAGAATCTATTATATAGATTACACAGGCCAACAGCAAAAAATCTCCACGCATAATTTTACCTGCTCCATAATCTTTAGGCTCCCCTGAACCAAAGTCCAGAACAAACATAAATTCTATCACCCACAGTTTCCGCGGTACACCTAAAAGAAGAAATTGATCAAATTTTACCATATATTGAGTTATGTAGGCCGTGTAATGGCGATGACCATCATTGTTTCTAGTACATATCATTTTTGAAATATATGTGTACCAACTAAAATTAAAAAATGGTATCTAGCAGTTACCATATCTTTGGAATACGCATCCAAAGACCGTCTGTCCGTCGGTCCGTCTGTCCGTCTGTCCGTCTGTCTGTTTCTACGCAAACTAGTCTCTCAGTTTTAAAGCTATCGAGTTGAAACTTTGCACACACCCTTCTTTCCTTTGCAGGCAGTATATAAGTCGGAACGGCCGGGATCGGTCGACTATATCCTATAGCTGCCATATAACTGATTAATCGGAAATGCCATAACTTTGGTGTTTTTTAAGTTAGAGAGTTGAGACTTTCCACACATGTTATATTTGACCAAAATATTTAGTGTAAAAAATTTCATAAGGATCGGCCGACTATATCCTATAGCTGTCATAGAACGATCGAAATTGGCATAACTTTGGTGTTTTTTAAGTTAGAAAGATGGGATTTGGAACAGATTCTATTTTGTGAAAAACAATTTGATCTGCCAATTTTCATAAGGATCGGCCGACTATATACGATCTGCTATATATCTAATATTATAAGATGCGTGGCGCCACCTAGCGGACTGCGACTGAACTGCAAGGGTATATCAACTTCGGCTCCGCCCGAAGTTAGCTTTCCTTTCTTGTTTTTGTTTATGTTAATATTAAATTAATATGTTAAGTAACATTACATTATTAATATTGAAAACTATATTTAATAATTACTCACCCTGGGATTCAAACCTTAGTGCTTTAGTATACTGGACCGACATGCACGCCTCTAATCTATCAAGGAATCGCGAGTACTTTGTGACAGACTATAATATACCTCTACAAATTTGCATGTTTAAAACAATCTCAATTATTAAGAATCCCCATTTAAAAAAAATATTGAATATAACCGTTTAATTTGAGATTGCGATTTAAAAAAAAATGAAAGTAAACAAAAATCAACATGAGTTGATAATAATAAAGACAATTATTATATTTAACTACGAAGTGTAAATATAAATATTATTTTTACTCATACCTCTAATACACCATAACATGCATACATGTATGCATTTATGAATGATTTGGAACTGATTCGAATGTAACCACTAACTTTAGTAAACCCTAAGAAAGAAAAATGTATTTACTTTATATAAATGGATTTGATTTGAATTTGGTTTTATTGAAAGTAAATAAAGTAATATTTTCTTTTTTGTAAATTCATTTCAGAGATGGGATTGGAGATGGACAACTAAATATTTGCTCGGAATATGAAGTTCCGCAATTCGAATTAGCAGGCGGAAAAAACATAAAGATATCTTTCATTGTAGTACAAAAAAGAATTAATACCCGGCTTTTTTGTGTAAGTAATATACAACTATACCCCATTTTTATACCCTTGCAGAGAATATTATAATTTTTGTCAAAAGTGTGCAACGCAGTGATAGAGACATCTCAAATCCTATAAAGTATAAATGTTCTCGATCAGAATTAGCTCCTGAGTCGATATAAGCTGTCTGCCTCTATCTACACAAACTAGTCTCTTAGTTTCAAAGCTATCGACTTGAAACTTTGCAAACATCCTTCATTTGTTTGCAAGCAGTATATAAGTCGAAGCGTCCGGGATCGGTTGACTATATATTATAGCTCTCATATAAATGAACGATCGGAAATGGCACAACCTTGCTATTTTTAAAGATGCTTGGGACTGTTTACATTTTTATTAGAAAATTGATATGATAGTGAAATTTGCATAAGGGTCGGTGTAAGGGTGTATATAAGAATATAGGCTGCTACCTAACTGCAAAAGTATGTCAACTTCGGCTGCGCCCTAAGTTAGCTTTTCTTTCTTGTTTTTTTGTACCACCTAATTGAAAGCAAGATCGAAAAAATGAAATTTAATCACACTTTTTCGGGTTCTGGCTCTCGGGTTGAGCATAACACGCAGGTCGGTTTTTTGCTGAACAGCCAAATTGAGTAGAACCCTGACATCGGTCAGCTACCGACACTAAGTAAATGGGATAAGCAAGTAAATAGCAATTGAAATAGGTTTTTATTTTTGCTGTTGACTAGAATATTTTGTAAAGACAAACCGTTTCATATAGGCAACGCGATCCATCCAATGGATATATCCATATGCAAAGTTGATTGTCAAATATGATTGAAGGCATTCATTAAATTTATCCACTACCGTGTTCAGACAATTTGTTCAAACAACAATTTAAAAAACTTAAAAAATACAAATTTCGGTTGTAAGCAATTCTACAGGTGGCGCCACAGAAGGTAAAATCCAACACTTGTGAATGTAAAAATATTAAGAATTACAAAAAGCGCCAAAAATGACGTCACATACATTTTTTTAAGGTACTGATAGAAACCCAATTTTTATGGTTTTTCAGAAAATCTCACAAAAAAAAACAAGAAAGGAAAGCTAACTTCGGCCGGAGCCGTAATTGATATACCCTTGCAGTTAGGAAGCAGCTTATATTTTTATATATGTATATATCGGATCGTATATAGTTGGCCGATCCTTGTGAGAATTTCACCATCGAATGAAGTTTTTAATAAAAATGTTGGCAACAGCCATCTTTGAAACTAGCAAAGTGGTGCAGTTTCCGATCGTTCAGTTATATGACACCTATAGGCAGATCGGTTAAGATTGCCCAAAATGGAATCCGTAGCAAGATTTATAATTTTAGCCTTAAAACAAAAATCAATTCCGATCATTCAATGACAGCTATAAGATGTAGTCGGCAGATCCTTATAAAATTTTGTAGATAAGATGTTTTGGCCAAATATAATATGTGTGAAAAGTCTAAACTCTTTAACTTAAAAAAAACAAAAGTAATGCTAATTCCGATCAATCAGATACATGGCAGCCTTAGGATATGTCGACCGATTTCGGCCTTTCCGACGTATATACTGAAAAAGGATGTGTGCAAAGTTTCGATAGCTTTAAAACTGAGAGACTAGAAAGAAAAAAAAGAACTTTTAGATTTCTATGTATGATTAAAATTTATTTAAATGATTTGGTTTATATATAGAATATATGACATATGTATGTGACTGCGTAGGGTTGACGACCGAATTAGAATAAAAGACGCTGAAGCGCGGCTTAACTCTTGATGCTGCGGAGCGACCGAGAGATACCGCAAGAAAGCGAGACAACGATAGCGCATGACGGCAGATGCAAGTGGCCGATCGAATGCACGAGAGCGGGCGACGCGAATAGACACAAAGATAAAGAAATGATAAACAAATTAAATAAATTATTGCCGGACAAACTTTCCGGCGGCTGCTTGACCATGAGGCCATGTATATCTTTACAAATAATTACCAGGTGAAGTTATTATACCCTTGGAGAGGGTATTATAATTTTGGTCAAAAGTGTGCAACGCAGTGAAGGAGACATCTCCGACCATATAAAGTATATACATATATTCTTGATCAGGATCACCTCCTGAATCGATATAAGCAAACTAGTCTCTCAGTTTTAGAGTTATCGAATTAAAACTTCGATTAAAACTTAAAAAATCGATTTTTTGAAAATCTTACCTGTATAATCATTAACCATGCAACATATCATACAAACAAAATGGACCAAAAAATTTCTTGCAGCCTCAGAAAGAATCTTACTCTCAATCTTAATCTATTGTTTACGAATTTACGAATTTATATATTTACGAAAAAATAATTATTATTGTAAATTATTATTCAAATGCAAATTTCACTGCTATTGTTATCGTGTGTTCAGTTAATGACTGCTAAATTGTTAATTATTATGAGCAACAAAGGCAACGAAGACTCGTTGCATCAGCCAGGACACAATATGGAAGAACAAAAAGCAATTGATCAAGCGACTAAAGAAAACCTGAATTGAGAAGTCTTTAATTCTTCAACATAAAAAGTGGGTTTCTAACCAAACTTCTTCTAAGAATATCTGCGCTCTTTTAGACCAACAGGTGCCGGCGAGTGGGTTGCACCAGACTAACGAGATTTGCCTGTCGAAACATAATCCGGAAGTTGCTGGCGTGGATGCAACGCATTGGTGCGCTACGGTCGACATCATCTTACGAGAAAAACCATTAAGTGACAGCGCTCTTATATTAGCGTTAAGTAAAGCTTTAGAAGGCACAGCGGCGCAATGGTTATCTTAAATATGTAGCCGAAGAAAAACTTGGCAACAGTTTCGGCAATTGTTTCAGCAACGATACAAGACTTCAGAGACGCCAGCCGCCGTCATGTTAAATCTTCGTAGTAGTCCAAGCAACGTTGAAAGCCTGCCTGTTTTTGCAAGTCGCAGTGTGATGTCACTGTGCACAAAATTGCGTAATTTGGACTCTGAAGAAATTTCCGTCGCGCTGGTTCTGGGACACGTGGCTAATTTCGACCGGCGTTTGCACGAATGATACCCACAACGCATGTTAATAATCAACGTGAACTGCAATCGGAACTGCAAGTAGTCAGAAACAGAAAACCAGAGACGAAGCGAGCAAGAACTGGGAATCTCAAATGTTACCAGGGTGGAAAATTAGGTCTTAAAAAGCAAGACTGTAGATCTGGATCCCAGGTTTCAGCAACTGGAAAGGAGTGGCGGTCAGGGAAGCCAAGTCATGGAAGGACAAACGTAACGTGCTACACATGCCAGGAGCCGGGACATATAGCCACTAATTGTCAACAAAAAAGTGCAGAGTACCGGATTGGGAGTAAAAACGGAAAAAAGAGTAGAGCTACGAGCTATAGTGAAGCCTCAATCAAGAATACTGGTCAATGGTGAGAGATTTCCAATTACATGTGATTATATAGCATTAAATAGCATTATTTCTTAAAAGGGGATAGGTAATCCCAATACTTACAGTACCGCCCAAGTTGAATCAAACATCATGATTGATTTCATATCCTTGGTGGCTTTGTTTCATGTAGTACAAATGTATGAAAAATAATATTGTAATCGCCGAGAAATATTGGCTCAAGGGCTTTTAGTGTAAGTCTCTTACGATAATTTTAAAATTGTTCAAACTAAAGTTGTAAAAAATTTTGAAACCGTTTAACCTACTAATTTTGATAATATTGAAATTTAATTGGTCGGATATTAAATAGAAATTTTAATATCATTTTAATAGCATTCTAAATCTTTTATCGAAGGTACTCCGCAAACGCGTGTTAGTACTGGGGAAATGAGTATTCCTTTGATTGAATCGACTAAGACTGTGCAAAGGCCATAAAGGTTTAGTCCAAGCGAACGGGAATTAGTATTGGCTGCCAGTTCGAAAAACTCCCTGCACTTTAGCCTGCAAGTAGCCAAGGGTATGCCTACTAATTCTTTCTCCGGTAGGAGAGGGTAGGTAGTCCCCGCCCTAGCTAGTTCGTCTGCAGCGCAGTTTCCCTCGTGATCCCTGTGACCGGGAACCCAAATGAGGTAGATGTCATGCTGTTCAGCCATCTCGTTTAGAGATCTGCGACAGTCATTGACTGTCCAGGAGTTGGACGAGAATCCGTCCAGTGCCTTGAGGGCTGCCTGACTGTCGGAGAAGATGCATATTGTATCCCGATTGCCCTGAGTGCTGGGGATTCCAGTGCTTCCCTAATGGCTACTACTTCAGCCTGGAAAACACTTCAGTGGTCAGGGAGTCTGAAGGACTCCTTTAGGCTCAAATGTTCACAAAAGTAACCGCCTCCCACCATGCCGTTAAGTTTTGAACCATCTGTGTACATATGAATGGAGCCCTCCGGTCCCGGTGTCCGGGCATCCCATTCCTTCCTCGAGGGGATGATGATTTTGTAATTAGTGGTGGGTTTGTCGACGGGCACGTAGTAGTCCGTACCCCACTCAGGTATGAAGTGATGCAGGTCCAGTCTGGTGTGACCAAAACTATTCTTACTCCATAGATTCGCCTCTCGCAGTCTTATTGCCGCCAGGGTAGCTATCTTTACCCCCATCAGTTCTACTGGTGGTAGGTCAAGGATGATATCTAGGGCGTCGCTAGGCGTAGTGCGTAGACTGCCTGTTATACAGACTTCCGCCATGCGCTGCGTCTTCCTGAACTTTTCCCTTCATAAGGAGTTGTCCAGGGCTGACCACCAGACCACAACTCCATAGAATAAGATTGGTCTGATGATCGCTGTGTATAACCATCTGACTATCTTGGGGGACATTCCCCATTTCAGGCCTACCGCATTGCGGCAGGTATAGAGTGCTATTGCCGCTTTCTTAGTCCTATCTGCGGTGTTCAGCTTCCAGTCCAGTTTTCTGTCTAGAGTGATGCCTAGGTACTTCGCACTATCACTAAGAACTAGTGATTCCCCTAGAAGTTTCTTAAGCCTTAGATTTGGTTTTTGTACTTCCTGGTGAACAGCACGAGCTCTGTCTTGGACGGATTGACTCCCAGCCCGTTCCTTTGCGCCCAGGCCGACAGAGCTTCAAGCTTCCCTGTCATTAGGTCGCATAGCGTTTGTGGGTATTTCCCTACGAAGGCAATAGCAACATCGTCCGCGTACGCAATGATTTTACAGCCGCCACCCTCCAAGGATCGTAGTATTCTATTAAACGCCACGTTCTAGAGTAGTGGTGAGAGTACACCTCCTTGCGGGGTGCCGCTCTTGACGTATCTTCGAATAGTCGAACTTCCAAGAGTAGCTTCGACACTCCTGTTGACCAGGATCTGCCGTATTAGGTTAATTGATCGGTCGCCTATTCCAAGTCCCGTCAGTGCATCAATTATTGAGCACGGCAAGATGTTGATGAAGGCCCTTTCTATGCCTAGAAAAGCAACAAGTATTCCTTAAAGTTGATCGCTCGCTCGGCGATCATAGTGATTTCGTGCAGGGCTGTGTCTGTTGATCGGCCCCTTTTGTAAGCATGCTGAGAGCATGAGATGTCACTTAGGTTAATGGTTAATTGGAGATGGAGACTTAAGAGTCTTTCCATAGTCTTTAGGAGGAAGGATGAAAGACTTGTAGTTCTGAAGTCCTTAGGGGTTCAGAGGGATGGTTTGCCCGCCTAGGGTATGAATACAACCTTCGTGCACAGCCACGCCTTTGGTACCATACCAGTAGTGAAGACTGTACTGAAGATTTTCTTGATCCATTTCCTTAGGTTAAAACCGGCCCTGGATAACTGAGCCGGTATAATACCGTCTGGGCCCGGAGATTTGAAGGGTTTAAAGCTTTCTATTTAGATACACTATTTAGATTTCTGTCACTAAGTAGGTAGTTGAGTAAGCCCTGGTGGCCCTGGCTACGCATCCCCTGGGTTGTTTCTTCCGATAAGCAACCCGGGAAGTGTGCGTTGACAAGGGTCTCCAGGGATTCCTGACTTGAGGTTATCCACAGCCCATCCGTGTTCTTAATATAACCTACGATGGGGGCTGTAGTAGAGAGAATCTTTCTTAGGCGAGCAGCCTCTGACGTCTCCTGGATATTGGTGCAGAAATTGGCCCAGGCAACCCCTTTTGCCTTACGCAATTCTTTGTTATACCGCCTGAGTTCAGCTTTATAGGCCTCCCACGCGTCGTCTGTGTTGGTACAGTGCGCGTGGTTAAAGGCCCTACGTGCATTTTTCTTGAAGGGGGCTAGCGACGAGGTCCACCATGGAGGCTTCTTCGATCTGCTGCTACCTAATCTTTTCTTGGGGCAGGCCCTGTGGTATGCTTTTGCGCTCGTCGCAGTAAGCTTTCCTACCATGGCGTTGAGCCCCTCGTAGGTCTCGATAGTCTCTGAAGGTGGTTCACCTAGGGATCTATTGAGTATCTTCTTATAGAGCTCCCAGTTTGCCTTCCTAGGGTTTTGAACTGCTTGCTTGGTGACGTTTTCAAAATTTACGGCTACCTCAATGTAGTGGTGGTCTGAAAAGGAGTGTTTGTCTAGGACTCTCCAGCTGGTGATTGCATCAGCCAGGGAGTGCGAGAATAATGTAATGTCAAGAACCTCTCTCCTGTTCTTGACGACGACGGTGGGTTCTGAACTTCTGTTACCCACTAGAAGCTTAGAGCTGAGGATAAAATCGAAGATTGACTCACACCTCTCATTTGTGTCAGTGCTTCCCCACTGACTGTGATGAGCGTTGGCATCGCATCCTATTAGAAGGTCGATTTTCTTCCTATCGCTGTCTTCCACAAGCCGCCTGAGTAGCAAGTGCGGTGGAGGACCTAAGTGGTCATGACCCATATACGCCGAGCATATTCTTAGATGGCCGCCTGGGCCTTCTATCGATGCGGCTACATGATCTTCATTGCTGAAATTTGGTAGCAAGAAAATGCTAAGGCTCTTTTTTGCGAGAATGCATGCTCGCTTTTTACCTGTTACATCGGCTGTGTACAGCCTGAAATCCGACGCCCCCAAACCGAGAATCCTGTCTCCATGGATCCAGGGTTCTTGGATGAGGGCCACGTCAGCTCCACTCTCTGCGAGATGGAGCAGGAGGGCGTCGGATGCCACGTTACTGTGATGGAGATTTATCTGCAGGAATGTCAGGGACATTCTTTAGATTTTCCCCCACAGTAACCTCAGCCTCGGTGTCGGAGCCTAGCAGTGAGTCCTCCTCCATGCCGACGCCCCCAAGAGCCCTTGCCAAGACACTCTCCTCTGAGGTGTACCCTTCCAGAATGTCCTCCTCCACATCTGACATTCCTTCTGGGCGGACCTCTTCGGTCGGTTCGCCCAAGTCTAGCTCTTGTGCGTCTGTCTCCAAGTCGATGCCTCCTGGCTTATTCTTCGCATCCGACTTGTAGATCCTCACTGCTACGTGCTCGAACCCGTACTTAATACGGCTACCAGCACCCTCCAGGATCCTAGCAGTCTCCTCATTTAGAGTGAGGACGACCTGCCTTCTTAGTCCCACTGCTTCCTCCACCTTGGCGACTCTCCAGTCCGCCGTAGGGAGTGTGGGATTGCACATTTTGAGCATGGCCAGTATGGTGGCAGGGTCCGCCGGCTTCTCTGTTAGCCATACGCGGGCCCTCGGTTTGCTGGGGATCTTGTCCCAGTCCACCGCCTCCAGACTGGCTCCTGGGTAAACCTCTCCAAGCGACGCAATCATGCGCTTGTAGAGGCTTACAGGCCTCGCATCTTGGCACGCTATCACCTTGATGTTACCTTGGTACCACCCTGCGTCTTCGCAGTCCGGTGGAGGTCCTCCGCTCTTGAGCATCTCCTCCATGAAGCGCCCATGCAGCTCGTTTACCACCCTCCGCTAAAGCTCCTTGGGGATCAGGCCATCTTTGGAGCCGTTGTCAACGACCCCAATGATGGTCCTGCCCTTAGTAACCTCTGCGAAGGATCTGTTGCTCAGTTGCGTCTGCACCTTTTTTTTCTTCGCTAGGGGCGCTCCACCGTCCGTCGACCTCTGCCTCTTCGCACTTTATGCGCTATCCTTGGCAGAGTCGCCTACTTCTGTCGGCTTCTTCGGATCCAGTCTCACTCCCGCTTTTGCTGGCTGAAAGTCAGGCAGGATTTCCCTCGCCCACTTTATTATCTCAGCCTGGTCGGGGTTGGATTCCGCCGATGGGTCTGCCCTCATCAGAATGAAGGCCGCTCTCCTCCTATCCTTGTAGGAGCCCTTCCGCTGCAAGGGGCCAGCAGTCGCCGGACCGGGGCCTTCCTTAGGGATGCCGCCGGTGCGAGAGCCCCGTTTTGGGGGTCGGTGCCTTGGCATCTCCCCCTACACCGGCGCAGCTCGCCTCCGGACGTTGTCCCTCAGTGGGGAGCTTCGCCATCCCAGCATCTCTTTGGCCTCTATCTGCCTTGGAGATTGACGGATCCATGATCCCATTTCCGGACTTTCTTGGGAAATTCCGTTCTCCACTATTTTTATTTATATTTTTGTTTGATTTCATACTTGGACCCACGAGTAGGCGGGAAGGGGTTCGTCCATCATGACATAGCCCGCTCATCATGGCCCGCTCATCATGGCCATAAGCCTGATTGAAACTGAGGGGTCGGCCGGTCCCCCAGAGTCCGCATATTAACGTCCGTGCACCCCCCCGGACATGCATCCCTCGGCATATGCTGTTCCACCTTGGATTGGGGTGATTTGAGGAAGGGAGTGTTCTTCTCCCCGCCCGACTACGATTCGCCAGCGTCCTCGGCAGAGACATGACCTTACCGGGACCTGTTACCAGCCGCCCTCACGTGGAGAGTATAGTCGCACTACCAGCGGTGTACACAGTTACGGCACATGATATAATGCGTTTCTCCCCCTGTAGTACCCGTTGGCTGACGGCCAATACTTAGTTATACTTATGGGAGCTAAATATTTTACTTCTCTTGACATGGTTAGCGGGTATTACCAGATTTCAATGCACCCTGAATCAATCGAATATACGGCTTTTGTTACCCCTGATACCAGTACGAATATCTTCCATTGCCTTTTGGAATAAAAAACGCACCTTCAGTGTTTCAGAGACTTGTATTGAAGACACTCGGAAGTCTTGCTCATTCGTTTGTAATTTTTTATATGGACGATTTATAAATTGTTTCAGGAACAAAGGAAGAAGCGTTTGAAACTTGTATTATACGATTTAGTAAAGGTAGGATTCTCTTTTAACACTTCAAAGTGCTCCTTCTCGAGAACTAGTAATCGCTACCTTGGCTATAAGATACAAGCGGGGAAGATACGTCTCCATTTTAACAAAATAGAATCACTAGTGGCGTTGCCTCCACAAATTCCTCAAATTCGCAATAAATGTTTTGATTATTTGTGATCCTCAATTTCCGATAGAACTGCATACCGACGCTAGCTCTATCGGGAATGGTGCCATCCTTTTGCACCGCATAAACTATAAGCCTCGTGTGGTTGAATACTTTTGCAGTGCGACTAGCCCCTGTGAGTCCAGATATACATCATATGAATTAGAAACGTTGGCTGTTTTGAATGCTGTAAAACATTTTCGTCACTATGTGCATGGAAGAAAATTTGTGATTTTTACTGACTGTAATTCAATCAAATCTTCTCAAAATAAAGTCGAGTTGTCACCTGGGAATTATCGTTGGTGGTAGTTTCTACAAATATTTGAATTCGAAATTGAACACAAAGAAGGTAAACGAATGGTAAACGTAGACTTTCTATCTAGGAACCCGATGGGTCTTAAGAATAAGTCAGTATCAAATAAAATAGAAGATAAACGAAATGACTTAACCGAAATATCGGAGAGCTGGATACTGGTGGAACATCAAAAGGATCCAGAAAGATGAAATCTTAACTAAGCTGAAGAATGACGACATTGATTAGATGCCACTTATGAAATTAGATCAAATGTCTTGTATAGAAAAATTCAGAGGAATTCAAGAACTAGTTGTTTACTTGTACGAGGTACTTGGAAACCTCAAATGGAATTACATCCAATTAAAAAAATAAGCATTCTAGACATACTGTTCACATAGATATATCGGTAAAATTGAGCGGAAAAAGAGATCGTAAAGAGTATATTATTGTACATATCGATACTTTTACAAAATACGGTTATCTATTTCACACCTTTTCCTTGGATGCGAATACTTGTATAAACTCAATGAAATCTTCGATTGCCATTTTTCGCGTGCCTACGCGTTTAATTGCCGATCAGAACTTTTGATTGGTAATGTTGGGCGACGAAAGTTGGGCGATCCAAAGTTTTGGTGGACCCTTTTTGGTGGTTGAGGTATTGAATGAAGACTGAAATTTTCCGGATGTCCAGAAGAGCTTGATGTAAATTAAAAAGAACAAAGACAGTTGGAAAAGTCTGTTGAAAAAGAGAGTGTAAAATAAGTTTATCTGAACAATTTCAAAAAAACTGAAGGTGGCTGTTTAGCATAAATTTCGAAAACGACGAAAAGAAAAGTACATGCACTCGAGGTAAGGTATAGGCAGAGCAAGAGTGTCCCTAAAATCCAATTTTCTCTTGTTTTTTTCTTCTTTCGTTCAGTTTCTAGTTTTAGGTCTGTAATAAAGGAAAATGTTTAGTTTTTCATCTCAGATGATTCTGTCAGGAATTTTGCTGTCAACGCGAAAGCACCTTTTTTCCAAGGGGTAATGACGTCTCAATGGCTGACTGTTTAATTTTTTCTGAAAATTTCCCAATTTCTTCCTTAAATATGTATATTTAAGAAACCTAAGAGTTGCAATAAAATTTTTCATTCTTTAAATAAATAAAAAATTTTTGAAAATAGTCAATATTTTGGCAACGCAAACCGACCTAACCCCTTAACCCAATAAAGAATACATAAATTTCTTTATTTTAGCTAGCCTGAAAAGTTACAAAAATCAAAAATTTTAGCTGGATTCAAAATAAAGTTGAATATGTGTGAGCACGCATACATAAAAAGATCAGATTAACCGCGGAACCACCTTCTTTATGATGCGCTCTTCTTCGAATGAACAACCAAAAAAGTTCATTGAGATTATGAGTGTAAAAATAAGCTTCAGAATGAAAGTAAGATTCTCTCTTGGGCCTGTCGCAAGAAATTTTTGCGTCCATTTTCGTTGTATGAGATGAGAAGCCTATATATTGTATGGTTAGAGGTATAACCCTTTAAGCTGTGGTGGACGGCGTAAATCATTGATTCGTTAACAAAGGAGAGAAAAAACGAAAACCAAAGGTTGAGCAAAAGAAGCCTAAGTATTTTAATGAAAAGCGGCTTGATTCTTCGGACCTAATAATTAAATGGGTAATTGACTTACAATAATCACCAAATCATTTTCTTAATTGACTTATCATACCCACCAAATAAAAATTTCTTAAAAAACTATGCCAATGTAGATGGCGATAATAGTTAGTTCACACTATTCGAATAAAGGATGCCCTTGCTTTCAGCTAAGTTTTAATATTTAAATTATGATAATTGATTAAAAAATAAAACATAAAATTAATTTGTATATATTTCCGATTAATTTAATATGTATCTTAATATAGATACTTAAAATTATGTTTCAATTTTTCTACCAGGCACTCGTCGACTACAAGGGAATATTGTATTCATGTGAATATATATAACAGGGAGAAGGACGTGCCACCTTTTACTTCTGTATATGCTTCTCAACTTCGCCTTTTACTGCAAGGATTCCTAGGTCCCTGTGGATATTTTCGTTGCGAACATTATTTGATGCCCCAGGGATAGTTCCCAAAATGTTTCATTATGTTCTGAAGCGAGCCGGTTCAACTAATATCCAAGAAAGTGAATCGAAAAACTCACATTAACAAAAATATTCTCTATTATAAACTTCAAAATTGGCCACCTCGGCCATTACTGTGGCTAACAGTTCAGCACCCGAAAGTTGAGGCGATGCGCGACTTTGAACACAATAATTTTCTATGTGCTTGAACTCCTGCTTTTTCTAGTCGAAAAAACGTTGGCATAAGTGTAATTTATACGAAGGGGATTACATTAAAGGGGATGAAATTTTTAATGGAGAATATATCATGATTTTTCATTGTTCACTGAGATTATTTTATCTCTTCACGAAATACCGAAAGAAAAAGGTGGCTGTAAAAATTTCAATAATGCAACTACGAAAATAACGAAAATTACGTGCAGTCGCTTTCACTTTATAAATGCGATTATATTCAACAAATTACTTAAGCCTAGCTTATATATTGCGGCGAAGCGGGGCGAATTCACGGGAGAGCGCAAGTGAGCTTTTCTTGCGTTCCCGCTCCGCCCTATGCTAACTTATACTAGACTTCAATACAATTCAAAACTTAATCTTCTACGTTAATTCTACACCGGCCCCGTTGAAGGCCTTCATCAGGCTTCAACCACTGGCAACCTGGTTGAAGTCCACAAGCCAACTTGTGGACTGCTCTCCTAAAGACCGCTCCTGCACTAGTCCTGACGTCGGCGACGCTGACCATTCCGTCCGCGCCGGCGTGAGTCTCGACGACCCTGGCGGTGATCCACTGTTGGGGCGGCTGGTTGTCCTCGGCGACCAGGACCAGATTGCCGTCGCTTGGGTCCTGACTGAGGGTCCTGACAGGACGGCCTCGACTCCAACGAGGACGGTCTGCAGCTCCTCTGTGGTCAACTTCGCGCTGTCCACCGCTCGTAGTGCTTTGCAGACTTCACACCTGCCTCCCATAGTCCGCCCATGTGCGGAGTCCGCGGCGGTATGAATGCAAATACGCATCCTTTTCTTAGTGCGTATTGCCGCAGCTAGTCTGCTTCGCTTTCTATTTGGTGCCGCAGTGCCGCTAAGTGGCGACTCGCTCAGACGAAGTTCGTCGCGTTGTCGCAGTGCACGATCTGCGGACATCCTCGGCGCCCAACGAACCTTTGGAAGGCCAATAAAAGGCATCAGTTAACAAATCGGAAACTACTTCTAAATGTACTGCTTTAGACGCAAATCAAACAAACAGGGCAATGTAGGACTTGTATGGTGGTCTACCACGAATTTTCAATCTCGTCTCAATAGGGCCACAGAAATCCACGCCACATATGGAAAATGGGCGGAGAGCACGAACTCGATCTAAGGGTAAATCTCCCATGATTTGAGTCATCAGATGAGGCTAGCATTAAAAACAGCGTATGCATGACCGCACTATCTGACTGCAGACTTCCTGCGCGTTTACTATCCAAACGCGCTGTCGAAAGAGACTCACCAGTGCTCGTGGACCCACATGAAAATTCGACTCGTACAAGAATCGGACGTAGCTCTGAACAAATTGAGAGCGCTTCGTCAACAATATTGGAAGCTTGGCATCGTCGATTTTACATCGACTAATTTTTTACACTTCTTTATACAGCGGAACCTGTAAACGAACACTCGCAGCAGTTTTAAGTGGCAGGAAAATCCATTTATCACTTCCATAAATATGAAGTGGAGACCATTGAGGTTCATCCGACCGCGTTCTCTTTTGCTTCCATCTTCAAAAGATCTGGTGACGGATTAAACCGGAGACTCGTTGGCCACTTATCTTCCGGCTCTGTTAAAAACGATGGACCTGTAAACCAGATCGATTCTATCGTTTCCTTTACGTCTCCACCTCTTGACACAATATCTGCCGGGTTCTGTTTGGTTGGTACATGCCGCCACGTGCTATCCTCTGACCACTCTTGAATCTCAGCAACTCTATTTAATACGAACGTTGACAACGACGAAGAATGGGAACGAATCCAATGAAGACAAACTTTCGAATCTGACCAATATACACTTCGTTCGATCGGTGCTTTGATAAGGGGTTTTATTTTTCGACAGAGGTCCGCGAAAAGGTGAGCGGCACATAACTCAAGACGGGGGAGCGTCTATGTCTTGAGTGGCGCTATTTTCGACATTGCAGTCAACAACGAGACTTTACTGCCATCTGCAGATTTGCAACGGATATAGACGCAGGCTTCATAGGCTCTCAACGATGCGTCAGAGAAGGCATGAATTTCAATTGGTAACATTGGCTCACTCATCACAAATCTCGGTATTGAGATCTCTTCTAACTGTGACAAGGCAAGCTGAATTTTGTTCCACGCGGTTTCCAAGTGCAGTGGAATCGACTTATCCCAATCTAGCTTATTAAGCCAAAGTTCCTGCAACAGGATCTTTCCTTTAATAAGGATCGGGCTTAATAAGCCAAGGGGGTCGAAAATCTTTGATGTCACCGAAAGAATATTCCGCTTAGTCGCCCTTTGACCCATGACTGACATATAAATTTCGAGTTTAAACACGTCATCTTTAGGAACCCAAACGATTCCTAATGTTTTTGTCAGTTCTGAGTCCGAAAGTGTTATTGGCTTAACCGTGCTCTCGGATGCAGTAACTTCAGGCGAGTTTGAAAACCACATACTCAATTCAAACCCAGCGTTTTGAAGAACCTGAGTTACTTCAGACTTAATTGTCTTTAGCTCCTCCACGTAACCAGCACCCGTTAACATGTCGTCGACATAAAAGTCAGACCCAATAACTTTAGCAGCTCGAGGGAATGTATTTTTCGCGGATTCACTCAACCTCTTCAAACACCTTATGGGCAGGAATGGGGCTGGTGCAGTGCCATAAGTAACGGTGTTGAGCTTGCACAATTTCAAGGACTCAGACGGGTCTTTTCTCCACGATCAACTGGTATCGTCGATCTGCTTCATTTACCATCACTTGACGATGCATCTTTTTTATGTCGACTACCAGAGCGAATTTTTTTATCCAAAATCTAAGAAGAGTTGAGTAAAGCTCTTCCTGAATTGTTGGACCCACCATCAACAACTCATTTAAACACTTCTGTGTGGATGTCTTGCAGGACGCATTAAACACGACTCGTAGTTTGGTCGTTGTACTTTGAGGCCGTTAGACACACTGGTGGGGTATAACGTAGTGTGGAGAAGCAAGCACGTCATTGCGTGCAGGGGACATATGGCCTAGGGATTCGTATTCTTCAATAAATTCCAAATACATTTTCTTTAAGTTCGGATCTCGAGATAATCTTCTCTCGAGCGACAGAAATCGGCGTTGGCTATCTCGAATGAGTTGCCCAAAACGCTTGGATTCGACTTAAATGGAAGTTTAACTTCAAATCGACCTGAAGGCAGTATTCTTGTAGTCTTCCGATAATGTTCCTCACATAGCTGTTGTTCTGGCGACAACATCTTTTTAGAAGATGGAACTTCTTCCAACGACCACTACTTTTTCAAGTTTTTGTCTATTGACTCTAATATTTTTTCTTGGCAATTCAGGCTAGAGACTGGCTGTTGAAGAGTTGAGGAATTTGCAGATATTTTCCCGATACTATCCACCCAAGGAGAGTTTTTTTTAAGGATGTGATGGTTCAGACCTTGCTTTATTTGGCCAACGGACAAAAGTTCGAAAAATGACTCAGCTCCAATTAGCATATCTATCCGCTGAGGTTTGTAAAAATATGCGTCTGCTAATGGCAAGCTCTTTGGTAGGGTCCAATCTTTCACGTTCACTGACTGGTCAGGGTGATAGCCTGAAATTGCTTTCAAAACCCAAAAGTCGAACGGAAACTCGCTACCATTGACTCTCCACCACGGTGTGTATCTTTTTCTTTACTTGTGAATTAGTTTGACCAATTCCAAGCAAGTTGATGCCCGATTCCTCCCTACGGATCTGTAAGCGTTGAGCAAGATCTTCTGTAATAAAATTCATTTGTGACCCTGAGTCAAGTAATGCTCGGGCCACTGCATACGTAAAGCCCACCTCCCGTCCAGCCGACCGCGGGACGCTGCCGCGTGACGTACGGCTCGAATCGCGGGAACAGATCCGAGATAGATTAAGCGAGAATTAGGAGAAAGATATCACAAGGAGGAGTGTTGCACAGATAAGGCAGTCAATATACGCGATTTAAGATTGTTAGTAGAGCAGAGTGACAAGATGTGGTAGAGACCATTGTAGTCCGCACATAATACCCTGAACGGATCGTGCTGGGCATATGTCGAACTACAATGGCTGAGGAGTAGATGTCGAAAGTTTCTAGTCCTTACACTAGTAACGTTAAAATTTGAGCGTGTTAGTAAATGCTGGCTGTCTATATTTCCATAAATAAGATTATATAGAAACATGACACCCACCAATGTGATCTTGGTGTACTCCATATTGAGGACTCCAGACACATGATCCATACTCAAGAATCGGACGGACCAATGATGTATATAACGTTTTAGTTACGTATGAATCATTAAATTCTTTTGACCATCTTCTAATAAAACCAAGCACACCCATAGCTTTATTAACCATGGAATATATGGTCGGTAAATTTAAGTCTCAAATCTAATAGGAGACCTAGATCGTTAACCTAGGTTAATCGTTCTAAGGCGTTCCCATAGAGAAAGTACATAACCTGGTGAGGACTAGATCGGTAAAAAGACATGAGTTTACATTACGATCCATTAAGCTTTAGGTTATTGGCTAAACACCAATTTTGAAGTTTATCCAAATCGGATTGAAGTCTAGACTGGGCGCTAGTGAATTTATACTGAAGGCATAGCTTAACGTCATCAGCGTACATAAGTACAAGTGAATTAGTTAAGGCAAGGGGCAAGTCGTTAATAAACAGTGTAAAAAGTAGGGGTCCAAGATGGCTTCCTTGGGGCACCCCAGATGTGGCGCGGACTAAACGCGAGGTAACATCTTTAAAGAAAAGACGTTGGGTTCTCCCTGATAAGTAGCTCGAAATCCACATAAGAAGATCAGTTGGGAATCCCAAAAGACTGAGTTTACTTATAAGAAGCGAATGGTTAACAGAGTCAAATGCTTTACTGAAGTCAGTGAAAATGACATCTGTTTGTAAGCCATTCCGGAAACCATCCGTGGTAAAAGATGTTAGCTCCAATAAGTTGGAAGTGGTGGAGCGGCGCTTCATGAAGCCTTGCTGGCACGAAGTTAATATTAAACTACAAAGGTGCAAATGTGGAGTGATAAGTTTTTCAAAAAGCTTTGGAATTTCTGACAATTTAGAGATGCCTCTATTATTAGCAGCGTCGGATTTTTTCCCTTTTTTATGCAGCGGAATAATGAAGGATTCCTTCCACATAAGGGGAAAGATCGAAGTTTCCAGCGATAGATTAAAGAGTTTAACAAGCGGTTTGCACAGAGCCTCGGCTCAGTTCTTCAGAACACAGCCTGGTACTCCATCAGGGCCTGGCGAATACACGGGCTTGACCTTAAGAAGATCCTATAACACACTACTTTGATTGAAAGACGGGCGAAATACATGATTGACTGATTGGATATTATAAGTGTAAGGCTGAGCTGAGCTGCTGCTAGGTGAATGCGTAGTTTGAAAAAACTGTGCAAAGAGATCGGCCATTGCCTGATCAGTGTTCGCATAAGAGTTTTCAAACGTAAGCAGTAGGGGAAAAGATACATGTTTACGCTTAGTGTTTACAAAGTTATAAAACTGCTTCGGATCCTGAGTAAACTGAATCCTGCAGCGGCGAATATAACTCCTATAACATTCTGCGTTATGCACGGTGAAATTGGACCGAGCTACTAAGTATCTTGAATATTCTTTAAATTGATAAGATGCCTTGTATACCAAGGCGGATTCGTTGAAGCGGACGGATATTTCCACGGCACACAAGCGTCAAAGAATGAGTTTAAAGTGAAATACAATTTTTTTAATGCGATGTTTATATCCTCACATGCCAGTAAATCAGACCAATTAAATTCCGAGATTAACTTATTTAATTTCATGAAGTCAGCCTTACGGAAGAAACGAACTTTATGAGATTTAAGTGAAGACTTAAGGTCAATTAAAGAGTTGTTTTCAATTGAAAGAGTGGGATAATATGGATCCTCAGGGTCAAAAAGGGGCAATGTTCTTGAAAAAGTATTGCCATCAGGATCAGAAACGAAACATAAGTCGAGCAGCCGACCTAAAGAATTTCTAACGTGGTTAATTTGCCCGAGTGACATGTCAAACATGCCCACAGGGAAGTCGTGGTGGGAGTTAAGCTGTAAGCTGTAACAGTGAATTTTCAACATTTGACCATATAAGTTCTGGGATATTAAAGTCGCCCAGAGCTATCAGCTGGTCACCATCAGACAGACGATCGATAACCAAACGAATAGCGGACAAATGTTGCCACTATATTGGCGGTTCGGACGAAGGTGGTATGTAAGAACAGGTAACATATAAAGATTGATCGGACAAAGTGATTTTGATGCAAAGAAATTCAATGTCACCAAACTCTTGTGATTTTACCTCCTCAGAAGCGAATTTGGAGTCTACAGAAATTAGCACTCCTCCTCCCCTTCGCAAAGTTCTATCACATCTAAAAGTGGTGTACCTACCAGGAAAAACTTCGGAGCTTAAGATCTCCGGCTTTAACCAAGTTTCTGTAAATACAATAATGTGGGATGCAAAAAAAGAACTATCAGAACACAGTTTGGGAAGTTTACTACGTAACCCTCTTGTATTCTAATAGGTAAGTGTTAGAGAAGACATTAGTTTTTTAAAACTGAGGAAGATGAAGTGGAAGGTTGGTCAGTGGCCGTAACATGTGGGAGTTTTTATACCCTTGCAGAGGGTATTATAATTTTGGTCAAAAGTGTGCAACGCAGTGAAGGAGACATCTCCGACCCTATAAAGTATATATATTCTTGATCAGGATCACCTCCTGAGTCGATATGAGCATGTCCGTCTGTCCGTCTGTCCGTCTGTCCGTCTGTCCGTCTGTCCGTCTGTCTGTCTGTCTGTCTGTCGGTTTCTACGCAAACTAGTCTCTCAGTTTTGAAGCTATCGAGTTGAAACTTTGCACACACCCTTCTTTCCTTTGCAGGTAGTATATAAGTCGGAACGGCCGGGATCGGTCGACTATATCCTATAGCTGCCATATAACTGATTGATCGGAAATGCCATAACTTTGGTGTTTTTTAAGTTAGAGGGTTGGGACTTTCCACACATGTTATATTTGACCAAAATATCTTATGTACAAAATTTCATAAGGATCGGCCGACTATATCCTATAGCTGTCATAGAACGATCGAAATTGGCATAACTTTGGTGTTATTTTTAAGTTAGAAAGATGGGACTTTGTACAGATTACTCTTTGGGCAAAACAATTCAATATGCCAAATTTCATAAGGATCGGCCGACTATATACGATCCGCCATACATCTAATAATATAAGATGCGTGGCGCCACCTAGCGGAATGCGACTGAACTGCAAGGGTATATCAACTTCGGCTCCGCCCGAAGTTAGCTTTCCTTTCTTGTTTTTTTTTTTTTTTCACCGTACTTGGCTGATGTTCTTGGTCGAAAATATTCTCTGGCCAAAAGCTGACGGAACAAATCGTCTTGAACATCTGCAAGGGCACGCGTATTTTGAAAGATGACGTGTGCTTGGTGTATGAATATTTAAATTTTGTATTGTCCACCACCTTTATGTCGACTTTTGTTTTGGCTTTGATGTAAGCCGAGATATCAATCTCAGAAGTATCAGTAATACTGCGGAGTACGTACCGGGGGTCCGGATGGTTGATTACCCTGTTTGGTGACTGTTACGGGGGTTTGAATTATTGGGTCTGGGATCACTTGGAGCAATGCCACAGAACCCAATTAATTCTGAGATATTCGGAAGACGAATTTTTCTCAGGTCCGGCCCTTGGGGTGGCCAGTTTTACTTTTATGTTTACTTTTTAAAAAAGCAGAAAGACACTTTTATTTACAAGCTATATATTATAGTGTACTGAGTTTCAAAGCCCAACGAGAAATATTTGTAACACGTTGCAGACTAGTAAATAAACAAGAAAGATATATTAAAATTTTCAAATTATATGGCAGACAAAAGTGATTAATTATATAATTATTTTCAAAACACTTTTTTACCGACGTAATAAATTGTTGCCATTATAGACCACCTTTAGGCTGAAGATTATTCGCCACAAGCACATCCCTAAAAGAGGATTTCTTTCGCTTTGGAGACTCATTTAGTAGTAGAAGACTACTAAGCTGTGTATCGAGCGCACAGAGTTGGTCATTGGTTTTACGAAAACCGTTAATCAACTCTTTAATCCACTTTTAGTCTGTCTCATGAACGATCTCATTTCGTCTTGAACAGCACGACAACCGTCACAAAAAAAGGGGAGACCAGACCTACGTGAAATAGCATCCGAAACTGAGGCCGTGAACCCGGCATACTTAGCATGTAAAAAGTTTTCACAGAGCCAGCCGTGGATGGTAGGCTGTGGAGACGAAATTGTCTTATTTCAAGACTTCAACGCACAGACCAATTTAAATTCCATAATTATTAAAAATTTAAATAATCAATTTATAAAAAATTATTAAAATTTCAATAATTAATTTATTAATAACATTGATGAACCTTGTACCACTGTACCAGGGAAACGAAAGAGGGAGATTGAAGAGCGCATGTGCTCACCATTTTATGTTCGAACGCTTACGATCGACGTTGCTAACAAAACCCTTTCTACATACGACGCATGCAAAGCATGTGAAGTAGAAGGGCCATCATTCGTTAACGCTGGAGGAGGATTTTGTGTGGGTGGTGGTAACGCTAAGTTATTTTCAGTCATTGTAAATCGGTGCAGAAGTTTATGGTGCGATCATGCACAGATTTGACACCTGGTCGATTTGCACTTCGCTACCGTTTGACTTTTTCGCAGACACTTTAAACATAAGAAGGCTGACTTAACAAACTCAAATTAAACTTGCTGCATTACAGCAAGGCGAGCGAACGGACTGTAAGGGCCAAAAAATGGTTGTTAGCGTTAAAATAACTGCAAGCTGATTTGGCGTTGGTAGAAGAACAAGCCAACGAAGTTCTATTCAGTTGCTTGCTGAACCCAGTTTTATCTTGTTTTGGTTTGCCAGTCTCTTCAGCGGACAGATCTACGATTTAGTATTTTTTCGAAGTCGGACCACAGCGGCAATTCCTCATAATCCAGTGACTCTTCCCATTTTTGCTTGGTCACTGGATCCACTCTACTCGAAACTAAATGGATAATCATTGATTTTGCAATTTTAGTATCATCTCCTATGGATAATAGTGATCCATAAATTGATGACCCAGTATCGATGAGACGACGAAGCGCTCGCTAGGTTGAGTTGACTTTTTTTGGGAAAAGCGTTATAACTTCATTAATTTTCATAATTTTTTGATGAAATTTATCTCATTTTATTCAGAATTAATTTATATGTGGCAAAAATGACAGAATTTTTGTAAGTTGTACCGAAAAACTGGCATCAAAATCCGAAAAACACGAATAAAAGTCGAAAACTTCAGTTTCAGGTGTAAAAATTTTGTCCTTTTTGTTTCCCAAAATCGAAGACATATTTTTTTTCAAAAGCTACAACATTTAACTATTGAAAAACACCGAAAATATTGAAATCGGTTGAAAAAATCGCGTTCAGGAATTTTTAAGCGCAAAAAAGTCCCGAAAAACTGTTTTTTAACCATAAATCAAGATTTTGAGGGTGTTACAAATATTTCAAACATGGTTTTGTGATATACCCCAATAAACAATTCCTACTATGTCACTTCAAAAGTTCATTCACTTTTGTTTTTTTTGTAACACTGTGTAATTAATTTATTAATTGATAGTCGAATAAAATATAGTCGAGGCACTGAGAATTTAAATATTTGTTCGCAAGTGATACCGAAAACAATATACCGAACCAAATTGTAGGGTATCGCGTCACTTGGCGTTCCGTTGAACAAAAGGCGCCAAAATTGCATATACGTGCATACATAAAGCAGCGGATAACAGAGGGAGGCGAAAACGATAAGTTCACCGCTGCATCTATTTGTATGTACCAATTATTAATGCACAAATATATAAAATAATTTTTTTTTTTTGGCTGCACTTTATCTATTTTATTGGCAAATATTTACAATATCGAAAACGAGAGGTAGGGGGCGACAGTGATTTTGGAATAATTTATGCGTCTTTATTTTTTCCATAGGCAATTGTTCATATGTATTGGCAATACTGAATCAAATTTATTAATATCTTTATTATTCACTTTAGCTCTACTATTTTTTAAGTACGGATGCGCGAAGAATTGAAAGGAGGGTGCAATATTTCAGCACAAGACAAATATTATTTTGTCTTTTCTCGACTTTCAATTTTTTGCACAAATTTCAATTTTTTGGATCCTTTAATCCTGCGGCTACTTCCCTAGTGCAGTTGATGGAGGTGCAGGACATGGGGATGACGATGACTCCAGTTGATAAAAATGTTGTTTCGCGACGCGAACTTTAATTTGTTTATTTTGTTTATTGTTTTTTAAATGTTCACAACTCTACCGTCGCGAGTAACTTTTTATTTTGTTTTTCAATGTATTTTTTGTGTCACTGTCACTTGTTGCTTTATTTATAAATTATAGTAAACCAAGTCCACCCGGGGCGTCAAAATGTTCACTGAGATTATTTTATCTCTTCACGAAATTTTACGTAACCAAACTCTTGTGATTTTATCTCTTAAAAAAATTAAAGTCTACCAAGATTATGACTCCTCGTTCCCTTCGCTAAGGAGACTTTGCCCCTTCGTACTTTCGGTTTTAGTAAAGGTTTTACTAAAGACTATATTAGGGAAAGAAAAGATAGAACTATAGAATATAATAATGTCCTAAAATTAACTATTAATATTCTGATATGAAGGTGGTAATAAAGAAATAAAGAGGCCTTTGGCCTTTGTTTGAAAGGTTGGACAGAGTGTCAAAATTGCTTTGATGATTTTTATACCCTTGTAGAGGGTATTATAATTTTGGTCAAAAGTGTGCAACGCAGTGAAGGAGACATCTCCGACCGTATACAGTATATATATACTTGATCAGAATCACCTACTGAGTCGATATGAGCCTGTCCGTCTGTTTCTACGAAATCGGGCCGGGATCGGTCGTATTCTATAGCTGCCATATAACTGATTGTTTGGAGATAAATTTGCCATAAATTTGGTGTTTTGTTTCAAGATAGAGAGTTGAGACATTCCAAACATGTTATATTTGACCAAATTATCTTTTGTAGAAAATGTCATGAGGATCAGTAGACTATATCCTGTAGTTGCCATAGAACGATCGGAATTGGCATAACTTTGGTGTTTTTTAAGTTAGAAAGATGGGACTTGGTACAGATTCCATTTTGGACAATCCGATCTGGCAAATTTCACAAGGATCGGCCGACTATATCCTATACCTGCCATATATATGAACGATCGGAAATGGCACATTACATTGCTATTTTTAAAGACGCTTAGGGCTGCTTCCAACATTTTTATTAGAAAATTGATTTGATGTTGACATTCTCATAATGATCGGACAACTATATATGATCCGATATATATCATAATAATATCAGCTGTTTTTAAACTGCAAAGTTTATATCAACTTCGGCTCCGCTCGAAGTTAGTTTTCCTTTCTTGGTTTTCTTTACTTAACTGTGCTATTATTTCTGGCAGTAAAGTTTCTTTGACAAAAAACTGATGGCGCTTATCGTATTGATCATTTGCAAATGTATCTAGAACGTTGACGTTTGGATAGTATAGATGCATTAGAATTTGATAATATTAGGCTTATGTTTTGGCTTTGATGTTAATGTTGAATGTTACCGAATGTTGATCGACCTAATCGTCGTTCTAATGGTTGGTTGCTTATTGGAAAGAACTATACCAAAAAATCCATTGAATTTGTTTATTGTATTAGGAAGAAATGCTATTTTTTGGACATTGACAATGTTCAGAACACAATTGAATTTTCATGGAAATACAGGGTCCTATAAACTAAAAAAAACTTAACCTAGAATCCGGAACATAAATTTGGCTTTCGTGTAAATCATGGAATAATCGACTAGCTTCAATGGATAACACCGAAAAAAGGGAATATACACAGCTTTCAAATTGAGAATTATACAAATTGAGAATTATACAAATTGAGAATTATGCAATGCGATATTCTGCGACGTCTTTCTAGCGTTTTTTAGAGTCTGACATGATGGCCTCATGCATAATAACAAAGCCCAAAGGCCATCCTGATTTGCTCGAAATTCTCGACTCGAACAAAAGCTGGTTATATGACTAGCGCATAAAAATGAATGAACAAAAGTACAAACACATAGAGTTCGGTCTATACAATTAAACCCTTCGATAACCTTGAACAACATTAAGATCTCGCAAGTTAACGAAATAATTTATTTAGGTGTCCTCCTATATAAAGGTTTATCATGAATGCAAAAAAACTCCAGCTGACACTAAAGATACACAGTTGATGCACCATGACGCCCTTGACGTCAAAATGTCCTTCACTATAACACCAACCAAAGTGGACATACGGCTCTCAGCGGCGGCAATCAAAACTGTTCGAAAAGGTACACAATGGTATGTTCGGAATTATTATGTCCAGAAAGATCGTGGTATCCCGCCTGTATTAAACGATATAAGGTTTAAAGCGACCTACGAAGCAAACTCATCATTCATCCAAACAATCTCGATACGTTATAAATTTAAGATCAGATAACTTATTGCTAGTTTCCAAAGGAAAATTTTTAATAATAAATAGCAATATAACAAAAATAGCCAAATAACATCAAATTAAATAATATGAAATCACTATATCTTGAAAAATAATGTTAACCTGATAGTTTATTTTTCAGCAAATATACTTTTCTGTCGAATTTCAAAAAATATTAACCTCAATCTACCTGCAAGCAAATCAGAGCTCTGTGCAAAATCACAAATCTCTTAATTTTCCTCTGGTTTTTGCTAAGATTTTATTCCTTGCCTTAAAGCTGATGCGTGCGAAGATGCATGCTTTCCCACAACCAGAAGACTTAGTAAACTCTCTGAAACAAAAATTAAAACAAAAGTATAATAACATCGGCTGCGGCGAATATAGCTTTTATTTCTAGTTTTCTTGTTCTTATTGTTGAAATGAATTATGGAAACATTTTTTTCATTTCCTATTGTTTTTTTTTTAGGAAAATAATAATCGCTTTGAAAATCCATGCCCAGGAACGGTTGTTGATATGCACATAACAAGAGCACATATGTTTGATTTTTTTCTGGTGTCGCAAATGGTTCGACAAGGGACAGTTACCCCCACTCACTTTATAGTTTTACGAGATGATGCAAATTATGGACCGGATATCATTCAAAAACTAAGCTATAAGCTTTGTTTTTTGTACTATAATTGGCCTGGAACTGTTCGAATTCCAGCTTGTTGCATGGTAAGTTATTTAGTTCAATTTAGTTATTAGAACTTAAAGTTTTTCTGAAATAAGTGAGAAGTTGATTTTTCTGTTGAAGTTGCTGACAAATTGGAACTTTTCCATTAGTATTGCATGTCGTTTACAGGCCTTGTTTCAAATCAATTAAATATATATGTAGGAAAACTTTCTCAAGCAAGACACGAATATATAAGTCTAAGAACAATTAAGACAGTACCGTATATCTGGTGATCCTGTATTTTTAAATCTTATACAGCGCATACGAATACGTCCTTTAGCTAAAATAGTGTGTGCCGTTTCTAGCTATAAAATACAATTTAGGAACTGCACCCAAACAATCGTATTAGGTAATCAATTTACACGGTTATGAAACGAGGTGAATATGCAATTGAACTTTAAAATTTTTTTGGAACCGGCGGTATACCATCGGGTTGTATTTGAAAGTTGGTTTATTGATTACTGCGGAATATTAATCTACTAATGTGTAATGAAACAGATTGACAGAGAAAAAGCGGTCCAATTTGATTGAAGATATAAGTCTCCTAAGTACGGCTACTCGCTACGGCTACACGCTAATGCTACTCGGTTCAAAACGTCACACCCAAGCAAAAAAGGCACTCAAACTTGATTCATATCATTGACTAAACCTTGCTTCCCCGAATAGATAAAGATTGCTATGGAATTTCCCGATGAACGTAAGGTGGCCGGAACGGGGACTCTTCTCTTGTTCTCGTCCTTCTGAATTAAAAAATCCAGTCTCCTCGCAAACACAGGAAACATGCATGGGGAACAGTGGAGGAATCAGTTTGCCAGCCTGATCAACCAATCAACCACCAGCCAAATCAGGTATTTTTGGCATTGGCGAGGCAATGATATAACTGAATTTGGCCAACTCACAACGGGTTGAAAAGCAGAATGGCTACAATCAGCAAAGCCACTTACTGCGGTCTGGGAAAGTTGGGGTCATAAAAAAAATATGTTGACTGGAATCTTCCACTTCGAAACATCTATGTTAGAGCTTTACTAAAAGTCCGTAATAAGGCTAGCTATAACAGCTTCTTGTTTGTAAAATACGTTGTTAGGCAGGCCTGTACGCATATATTACCAGAGGCTCCATCAGTTGGAAACTCGGTGCCGCTAAAACCGTCCACCGCACCTGAGCATTTGGAGCGACGAAGCTGAAATTGACTCGCCATCCGCGACGAGATGAGGTGAACTTGTGAATTGGAATTCTATAACTGGGTAGATATAATATATATTCGTGATATATATTAGGTTGTCAAAAAAGTCTTGCGGTATTTTCGCTATTTGGCGCTGAAAGCGCGTAGTTTTTGTTTTATTCGTCGCATCAGATCATACTACACCTTTTTGGAAAGCTCATTCCACGCGCTAACACGTGTTTGATTGATTGTCTTTTCTTTTAAGGGGTTTTCACGATTTTTTTTTGTAGTGGTTAAAGTCATGGCACCTACGGCGTGAAGTGGTTTGCGGGCGGACTCGATTTGCAGCCAGAGGTATTTCTAGAACAAAATGGATATAGGTTTCATAAACTTGAATATTAAAACTAGTGAAGTACCTGTCCGATTGTAAAAATATTGATTTCTGACAAAATGGTGCGCGTTCGAAGAAAATTATCTGATTTTTAGGCAAAAATATCAAACATAATCGTTAATTACAAAAAAACTTTTAAAGATAAAAATAAATCTCCAGGTACTTCACTAGAAAAAAGTAGGTAAAAGAAGCTACGAAAAGATTCGAATCAATCAGTCATTTGAAATATGATTTTCGTGTCCGCCCGACTTGATAAACATGGGTTTGAGAAAAACGCGATTAAAGATAAAGATTGCGCCGCTGTATAGCCCGCGCGAGCAGCCGGTAGCGCGCAGGTAGTCCCCTAGTTTTTGACCCAAAATATTGCGGAAAAAAGTGTTTCCGGGTATGAAACCAATTGTACCGACTTCGTTGGACTCTAAACTATCATTTAAGATAAAAAAATCCATTTTTTGAGACCGATACAGTGGCCTAACCCCTTAAGTCGTTCGTGAGTTATAGTGTCGCAATCATGGAGAAAAATAAAGAGAAAATACGGCATATTTTACAGTACTATTAGGATAAAGGCAAAAATGCATCTCAAGCCGCCAATAAAATTTCCACCGCACAACGATGGTTTCAACGTTTTCGTTTTGGTGTAGAGATGGTCGAAGATGCGCCACGCTCCGGACGGCCTGTCGTCGAAAATTGCGATAAAATCGCTGAATTGGTCGAGACCGGCATAGTAGCAGCCGTAGCATCGGTCAAGAGCTGGGCATGAGTCATCAAACCGTTATATACCATTTGAAGAAGCTTGGAGTCATTAAGAAGCTCGATGTATGGGTGCCTCATGAATTGACGCCAAAAAAACATCTTTGACCGTATCGACGCATGCGAATCGCTTCTAAATCGCAACAAAATCTACCCGTTTTTGAAGAGTAAAAAAGTGGAGAGTATGAAAAGTGGGTCACTTACGATAACGTAAGGCACAAACAGTAGTGGTGGAGAAGCGGTGAAGCGGCCCAGACGGTGGCCAAGCCTGGATTGACGGCCAGGAATGTTCTTCTGTGTGGGGTTGTCAAAAAAGTCTTGCGGTATTTTCGCTATTTGGCGCTGAAAGCGCGTAGTTTTTGTTTTATTCGTCGCATCAGATCATACTACACCTTTTTGGAAAGCTCATTCCACGCGCTAACACGTGTTTGATTGATTGTCTTTTCTTTTAAGGGGTTAGGCCAGTGTAGAATCCGAAAAAATGAGTACATTTCACGATTTTTTTTTGTAGTGGTTAAAGTCATGGCACCTACGGCGTGAAGTGGTTTGCGGGCGGACTCGATTTGCAGCCAGAGGTATTTCTAGAACAAAATGGATATAGGTTTCATAAACTTGAATATTAAAACTAGTGAGGTACCTGTCCGATTGTAAAAATATTGATTTCTGACAAAATGGTGCGCGTTCGAAGAAAATTATCTGATTTTTAGGCAAAAATATCAAACATAATCGTTAATTACAAAAAAACTTTTAAAGATAAAAATAAATCTCCTGGTACTTCACTAGAAAAAAGTAGGTAAAAGAAGCTACGAAAAGATTCGAATCAATCAGTCATTTGAAATATGATTTTCGTGTCCGCCCGACTTGATAAACATGGGTTTGAGAAAAACGCGATTAAAGATAAAGATTGCGCCGCTGTATAGCCCGCGCGAGCAGCCGGTAGCGCGCAGGTAGTCCCCTAGNCAGCCGGTAGCACGCAGGTAGTCCCCTAGTTTTTGACCCAAAATATTGCGGAAAAAAGTGTTTCCGGGTATGAAACCAATTGTACCGACTTCGTTGGACTCTAAACTATCATTTAAGATAAAAAAAAATCCATTTTTTGAGACCGCTACAGTGGCCTAACCCCTTAAGTCGTTCGTGAGTTATAGTGTCGCAATCATGGAGCAAAATAAAGAGAAAATACGGCATATTTTACAGTACTATTAGGATAAAGGCAAAAATGCATCTCAAGCCGCCAATAAAATTTGTGCAGTTTATGGACCCGATACAGTTTCCATTTCCACCGCACAACGATGTGAAGAGTAAAAAAGTGGAGAGTATGAAAAGTGGGTCACTTACGATAACGTAAGGCACAAACAGTAGTGGTGGAGAAGCGGTGAAGCGGCCCAGACGGTGGCCAAGCCTGGATTGACGGCCAGGAATGTTCTTCTGTGTGGGGTTGTCAAAAAAGTCTTGCGGTATTTTCGCTATTTGGCGCTGAAAGCGCGTAGTTTTTGTTTTATTCGTCGCATCAGATCATACTACACCTTTTTGGAAAGCTCATTCCACGCGCTAACACGTGTTTGATTGATTGTCTTTTCTTTTAAGGGGTTAGGCCAGTGTAGAATCCGAAAAAATGAGTCAATTTCACGATTTTTTTTTGTAGTGGTTAAAGTCATGGCACCTACGGCGTGAAGTGGTTTGCGGGCGGACTCGATTTGCAGCCAGAGGTATTTCTAGAACAAAATGGATATAGGTTTCATAAACTTGAATATTAAAACTAGTGAAGTACCTGTCCGATTGTAAAAATATTGATTTCTGACAAAATGGTGCGCGTTCGAAGAAAATTATCTGATTTTTAGGCAAAAATATCAAACATAATCGTTAATTACAAAAAAACTTTTAAAGATAAAAATAAATCTCCAGGTACTTCACTAGAAAAAAGTAGGTAAAAGAAGCTACGAAAAGATTCGAATCAATCAGTCATTTGAAATATGATTTTCGTGTCCGCCCGACTTGATAAACATGGGTTTGAGAAAAACGCGATTAAAGATAAAGATTGCGCCGCTGTATAGCCCGCGCGAGCAGCCGGTAGCGCGCAGGTAGTCCCCTAGTTTTTGACCCAAAATATTGCGCAAAAAAGTGTTTCCGGGTATGAAACCAATTGTACCGACTTCGTTGGACTCTAAACTATCATTTAAGATAAAAAAAAATCCATTTTTTGAGACCGCTACAGTGGCCTAACCCCTTAAGTCGTTCGTGAGTTATAGTGTCGCCATCATGGAGCAAAATAAAGAGAAAATACGGCATATTTTACAGTACTACTACGATAAAGGCAAAAATGCATCTCAAGCCACCAATAAAATTTGTGCAGTTTATGGACCCGATACAGTTTCCATTTCCACCGCACAACGAGGGTTTCAGCGTTTTCGTTTTGGTGTAGAGATGGTCGAAGATGCGCCACGCTCCGGAAGGCCTGTCGTCGAAAATTGCGATAAAATCGCTGAATTGGTCGAGACCGGCATAGTAGCAGCCGTAGCATCGGTCAAGAGCTGGGCATGAGTCATCAAACCGTTATATACCATTTGAAGAAGCTTGGAGTCACTAAGAAGCTCGATGTATGGGTGCCTCATGAATTAACGCAAAAAAAACATCTTTGACCGTATCGACGCATGCGAATCGCTTCTAAATCGCAACAAAATCTACCCGTTTTTGAAGAGTAAAAAAGTGGAGAGTATGAAAAGTGGGTCACTTACGATAACGTAAGGCACAAACAGTAGTGGTGGAGAAGCGGTGAAGCGGCCCAGACGGTGGCCAAGCCTGGATTGACGGCCAGGAATGTTCTTCTGTGTGGGGTTGTCAAAAAAGTCTTGCGGTATTTTCGCTATTTGGCGCTGAAAGCGCGTAGTTTTTGTTTTATTCGTCGCATCAGATCATACTACACCTTTTTGGAAAGCTCATTCCACGCGCTAACACGTGTTTGATTGATTGTCTTTTCTTTTAAGGGGTTAGGCCAGTGTAGAATCCGAAAAAATGAGTCAATTTCACGATTTTTTTTTGTAGTGGTTAAAGTCATGGCACCTACGGCGTGAAGTGGTTTGCGGGCGGACTCGATTTGCAGCCAGAGGTATTTCTAGAACAAAATGGATATAGGTTTCATAAACTTGAATATTAAAGCTAGTGAGGTACCTGTCCGATTGTAAAAATATTGATTTCTGACAAAATGGTGCGCGTTCGAAGAAAATTATCTGATTTTTAGGCAAAAATATCAAACATAATCGTTAATTACAAAAAAAACTTTTAAAGATAAAAATAAATCTTCAGGTACTTCACTAGAAAAAAGTAGGTAAAAGAAGCTACGAAAAGATTCGAATCAATCAGTCATTTGAAATATGATTTTCAGGTCCGCCCGACTTGATAAACATGGGTTTGAGAAAAACGCGATTAAAGATAAAGATTGCGCCGCTGTATAGCACGCGCGAGCAGCCGGTAGCACGCAGGTAGTCCCCTAGTTTTTGACCCAAAATATTGCGGAAAAAAGTGTTTCCGGGTATGAAACCAATTGTACCGACTTCGTTGGACTCTAAACTATCATTTAAGATAAAAAAAAATCCATTTTTTGAGACCGCTACAGTGGCCTAACCCCTTAAGTCGTTCGTGAGTTATAGTGTCGCAATCATGGAGCAAAATAAAGAGAAAATACGGCATATTTTACAGTACTATTAGGATAAAGGCAAAAATGCATCTCAAGCCGCCAATAAAATTTGTGCAGTTTATGGACCCGATACAGTTTCCATTTCCACCGCACAACGATGGTTTCAACGTTTTCGTTTTGGTGTAGAGATGGTCGAAGATGCGCCACGCTCCGGAAGGCCTGTCGTCGAAAATTGCGATAAAATCGCTGAATTGGTCGAGACCGGCATAGTAGCAGCCGTAGCATCGGTCAAGAGCTGGGCATGAGTCATCAAACCGTTATATACCATTTGAAGAAGCTTGGAGTCACTAAGAAGCTCGATGTATGGGTGCCTCATGAATTGACGCAAAAAAAACATCTTTGACCGTATCGACGCATGCGAATCGCTTCTAAATCGCAACAAAATCTACCCGTTTTTGAAGAGTAAAAAAGTGGAGAGTATGAAAAGTGGGTCACTTACGATAACGTAAGGCACAAACAGTAGTGGTGGAGAAGCGGTGAAGCGGCCCAGACGGTGGCCAAGCCTGGATTGACGGCCAGGAATGTTCTTCTGTGTGGGGTTGTCAAAAAAGTCTTGCGGTATTTTCGCTATTTGGCGCTGAAAGCGCGTAGTTTTTGTTTTATTCGTTGCATCAGATCATACTACACCTTTTTGGAAAGCTCATTCCACGCGCTAACACGTGTTTGATTGATTGTCTTTTCTTTTAAGGGGTTAGGCCAGTGTAGAATCCGAAAAAATGAGTCAATTTCACGATTTTTTTTTGTAGTGGTTAAAGTCATGGCACCTACGGCGTGAAGTGGTTTGCGGGCGGACTCGATTTGCAGCCAGAGGTATTTCTAGAACAAAATGGATATAGGTTTCATAAACTTGAATATTAAAACTAGTGAGGTACCTGTCCGATTGTAAAAATATTGATTTCTGACAAAATGGTGCGCGTTCAAAGAAAAATTATCTGATTTTTAGGCAAAAATATCAAACATAATCGTTAATTACAAAAAAAACTTTTAAAGATAAAAATAAATCTCCTGGTACTTCACTAGAAAAAAGTAGGTAAAAGAAGCTACGAAAAGATTCGAATCAATCAGTCATTTGAAATATGATTTTCGTGTCCGCCCGACTTGATAAACATGGGTTTGAGAAAAACGCGATTAAAGATAAAGATTGCGCCGCTGTATAGCACGCGCGAGCAGCCGGTAGCACGCAGGTAGTCCCCTAGTTTTTGACCCAAAATATTGCGGAAAAAAGTGTTTACGGGTATGAAACCAATTGTACCGACTTCGTTGGACTCTAAACTATCATTTAAGATAAAAAAAAATCCATTTTTTGAGACCGCTACAGTGGCCTAACCCCTTAAGTCGTTCGTGAGTTATAGTGTCGCAATCATGGAGCAAAATAAAGAGAAAATACGGCATATTTTACAGTACTATTAGGATAAAGGCAAAAATGCATCTCAAGCCGCCAATAAAATTTGTGCAGTTTATGGACCCGATACAGTTTCCATTTCCACCGCACAACGATGGTTTCAACGTTTTCGTTTTGGTGTAGAGATGGTCGAAGATGCGCCACGCTCCGGAAGGCCTGTCGTCGAAAATTGCGATAAAATCGCTGAATTGGTCGAGACCGGCATAGTAGCAGCCGTAGCATCGGTCAAGAGCTGGGCATGAGTCATCAAACCGTTATATACCATTTGAAGAAGCTTGGAGTCACTAAGAAGCTCGATGTATGGGTGCCTCATGAATTGACGCAAAAAAACATCTTTGACCGTATCGACGCATGCGAATCGCTTCTAAATCGCAACAAAATCTACCCGTTTTTGAAGAGTAAAAAAGTGGAGAGTATGAAAAGTGGGTCACATACGATAACGTAAGGCACAAACAGTAGTGGTGGAGAAGCGGTGAAGCGGCCCAGACGGTGGCCAAGCCTGGATTGACGGCCAGGAATGTTCTTCTGTGTGGGGTTGTCAAAAAAGTCTTGCGGTATTTTCGCTATTTGGCGCTGAAAGCGCGTAGTTTTTGTTTTATTCGTCGCATCAGATCATACTACACCTTTTTGGAAAGCTCATTCCACGCGCTAACACGTGTTTGATTGATTGTCTTTTCTTTTAAGGGGTTAGGCCAGTGTAGAATCCGAAAAATGAGTCAATTTTACTATTTTTTTTTGTAGTGGTTAAAGTCATGGCACCTACGGCGTGAAGTGGTTTGCGGGCGGACTCGATTTGCAGCCAGAGGTATTTCTAGAACAAAATGGATATAGGTTTCATAAACTTGAATATTAAAACTAGTGAAGTACCTGTCCGATTGTAAAAATATTGATTTCTGACAAAATGGTGCGCGTTCGAAGAAAATTATCTGATTTTTAGGCAAAAATATCAAACATAATCTTTAATTACAAAAAAACTTTTAAAGATAAAAATAAATCTCCAGGTACTTCACTAGAAAAAAGTAGGTAAAAGAAGCTACGAAAAGATTCGAATCAATCAGTCATTTGAAATATGATTTTCTTGTCCGCCCGACTTGATAAACATGGGTTTGAGAAAAACGCGATTAAAGATAAAGATTGCGCCGCTGTATAGCACGCGCGAGCAGCCGGTAGCGCGCAGGTAGTCCCCTAGTTTTTGACCCAAAATATTGCGGAAAAAAGTGTTTCCGGGAATGAAACCAATTGTACCGACTTCGTTGAACTCTAAACTATCATTTAAGATAAAAAAAAATCCATTTTTTGAGACCGCTACAGTGGCCTAACCCCTTAAGTCGTTCGTGAGTTATAGTGTCGCAATCATGGAGCAAAATAAAGAGAAAATACGGCATATTTTACAGTACTACTACGATAAAGGCAAAAATGCATTTCAAGCCGCCAATAAAATTTGTGCAGTTTATGGACCCGATACAGTTCCATTTCCACCGCACAACGATGGTTTCAACGTTTTCGTTTTGGTGTAGAGATGGTCGAAGATGCGCCACGCTCCGGAAGGCCCGGCATAGTAGCAGCCGTAGCATCGGTCAAGAGCTGGGCATGAGTCATTAAACCGTTATATACCATTTGAAGAAGCTTGGAGTCACTAAGAAACTCGATGTATGGGTGCCTCATGAATTGACGCAAAAAAACATCTTTGACCGTATCGATGCATGCGAATCGCTTCTAAATCGCAACAAAATCTACCCGTTTTTGAAGAGTAAAAAAGTGGAGAGTATGAAAAGTGGGTCACTTACGATAACGTAAGGCACAAACAGTAGTGGTGGAGAAGCGGTGAAGCGGCTCAGACGGTGGCCAAGCCTGGATTGACGGCCAGGAATGTTCTTCTGTGTGGGATTGGCAGGGAATAATCCACTATGAGCTGCTCCTCTATGGCCAAACGCTCAATTCGGACCTGTACTGCCAACAACTGGATCGCTTAAAGACAGCACTCTTGCAGAGAAGCCATCAACAGAGGCCGAATTGTCTTCCACCAGGACAACGCCAGGCCACACACATCTTTAGTGACGCGCCAGAAGCTCCGAAAGCTCGGATGGGAGGTTCTTTTACATCCACCGTATAGTCCGGATCTCGCACCAAATGATTACCACCTGTTTCTATCCATGGCGAACGCGCTTGGTAGTCTGAAGTTGGCCACAAGAGAGTCATGTGAAAATGAACTCTCCGAGTTTTTTGCCAATAGGGAAGCAAGCTTCTATGAGAGGGGTATTATGAAGTTGGCATCTCGTTGGGAACGCGTCAACGAACAAATCGGCGCATATTTGACTTGAATCGCATTATTGTAACCAATTTGATAAACAATTGAAAATTCAATAAAAATACCGCAAGACTTTTTTGACAACCTTATATATTGTAGATATTCGTAAACAATGGTGTGCCCAAACCAAAAATATAAATAATTTAAAATAAATACAATACTTAAGCCCAATTTAGTTCCATATATTTAAATAAAAGAGATTTTAAGATATTGAGCTAGAAATGACTTTACTTCCTTTTAAGTAGCAGGATAAAAATAACGGTTTCCTAGGATTATTACTTTAAAAGCAGAAGTATTTAAAGTTAAAGTTAGTAACTAAGGTTAATAGAAAATAATATAGAATTTATAAATGTTTATATGTCTAATATGACGGTATGAAGTTAGATTGTCCGGAATAGAATTTTTAAAAATGCAGATAAAAAGATATCGTTCTTCGATATCGTTTAAAATTAAATTTCAAAATGATGTTATAAAAATCTGACATGGTTCAATCATTATAATTTTCATAGAAACATGGAGCTTCAGCATTGGGCGTAAAAATTACCATAATTTAATTTTTAGTCCTAAAACTAAGTTAATTTTTTTATACCCTTGCAGAGGGTATTATAATTTTGATCAAAAGTGTGCAACGCAGTGAAGGAGACATCTCCGACCCTATAAAGTATATATATTCTTGACCAGGATCACCTCCTGAGTCGATATGAGCATGTCCGTCTGTCCGTCTGTCTGTTTCTACGTAAACTAGTCTCAGTTTTAAAGCTATCGAATTGAAACTTTGCACACATCCTTCTTTTGTTTGCAGGCAGTATATAAGTCGGAACGGTCGGGATCGGTCGACTATATCCTATGGCTGCCATAAAACTGATCGGAAATGCCATAACTTTGGTGTTTTTTAAGTTAGAGGGTTGGGACTTTCCACACATGTAATATTTCACCAAAATATCTTATGTATAAAATTTCATAAGGATCGGCCGACTATATTCTATAGCTGTATACTTTGTTTAATGAAATCCCAAAAGAATGAAGTCTGTATATAAAATAAAGTTAGTAAAATAAACTGTGTACCATAACCGCGGTACATTATCTCCTGGTCGTATTGCTCAGTATTCCAGAATCACTTGCCGGTCTCCTTACCAAGTCGGTAAGTCGGTAAATTCAGGATCACCAGTAGTTCTCCTTTCTAGTCGACTTTTCTCTGCGTGCTATTCCGTCACTCCAGGTCACTAGCGGAATTCCTTTCCAAGTCGGCTAGCCCTAGCGTGTTGCTCCGAGTTACTGCAAATATAGAGATTTTTCCTTTGGGCTGTTAGATCCAAATAATTTATGCTATTTCTTCGCCCTTGCTAGTTCGTCAGCGAAGCCATTTCACTCGTGGTTCCTGTCTTCTTGTACTTATATGAGGCGGATATCATGCTACTTTAGCTTACAGTCCTAGAGTTTTATGCGAAGCATTCAAGTTCCCTGAGTGCCGCCTGACTGTCTGAGAAGATTTCGCTTGAGTGCTTCCATAATGGCGATGACTTCCGCGTGGAAAATACTACAGTGATCTGGAAGTCTTAAGACTAAAGACTTGTTTAGACATAGACGCTCGCAGAAGAAACCGCCTCCCATCTGGCCATTAATCTTCGAGCCATCTTTGTATATGTGAATGGAGCCCACTGGTTTCGGGATTAGTCCCTCTCCATAAACAAGCCTCTTGTAGCTGAGAGTCTAGCTACTTGAGGCACCCATTATCTCTAGTGGTAGTAATTAAGTATAAAGTCTAAGGCGTCGCTTGGTGGGGTTTTTGCAGGGTTCGTGTTATGCAAACCTCCGGCACATGCAACGCTGACGGCACACGCAACGTGTAAGTGAGAGATCATTCGGCCTCTCTTGAGAGCCCAAGCATAAGAATCAAATGCTGTGTTTTTCGCTGCTTACGCACACATTTAAATATTTACATGTGTGAATTTGGAATCACTGCTCTACAGCAGCTCTCGAAAGGTTGGCTCTACCTATTATACTTGTATTAAGGAGGTCGGCTCCTTTGGAATGAAAAAAAACGAAAATTTTTTTCGCTAATTTGGTTGGAAACAAATTTAAAAACATCTGGAGACAATTTCAGCTTTGAATTCCAATTAATTTCGGAAATCGAGATATATTCTTATATATATATATTCGTATATATATTCTTATATACGTATATATCTTTATACCCTTGTATATATATTCTTGATCAGGATTATACCCTTGAGCATGTCCGTTTATCCGTTTCTACGTCTGTCCGTTCTATCCGAACTATTCTCTCAGTTTTAAAGCTATCGAGTTGAAATGTTGCACACACCCTTCTTTCCTTTGCAGGATCGGCCGACTATATCGTATAGCTGCCATATAACTGATTGATCGGAAATGCTATAACTTCGTTGTTTTTCAAGTTAGAAGGATGGGAGAATGGATTCCTCTTTTGGCAAAATAATTCGATATGCCAAATTTCATGAGGATCGGCCAACTATATACGATCCGCTAAATATCTAATAATATAAGATGCGTGGCGCCACCTAGCGGACTGCGACTCAACTGCAAGGGTATATTAACTTCGGCTCCGCCCGAAGTTAGCTTTCCTTTCTTATTATTTGAGTATCCGGTCAGATGTATTCATATGTCTATAACTCCTGTAAAAATTGGCCGATTTGGTTGATATAAATTATCTATGGAAGTAGCTTGGCATCAAATTAGTTTTTAAATAATTTAAATAAGGTAATTAATAATAAATAAGGTTTTAAATAATAACCCGCCCACAATATACATTTACACTCAACGAGTACCAGGTATAAAAACATAAAAGTTACTAAAAAAGACTAATCAGATATATGGAAGGTATGGAATTAGGGAGACGATGCCGTTAAGCTACGGCTAATTTTAATAATCATGTAACAAAAGCCGCAAATGAAATTCCAATGGAGGGACAGGCCAGTTATAAGTATACATGGCGTCGACAAAGAAGTGCTAAAAAAACTTCTCTGTCGTGTCGTGTTGGGCCGTGTCGAAAAATTCAGCCCATGCCCACCTCTAATCAAGACCCCGCTTCACGGTGTCTTCAACAGTTGCACTTGTTGCACAAGTAATCCATCCAGCAATAGGTCCAAGCAATAAATTCTTAACCGCCTTGTTCAGATGGGTTCATTTCATATTCAAAAGAATGGCTGATAAACGAATGATAGTACCTTCGGTGTCATCACTACTTTGAATCTCATGTTAATTTCATAATTAATGACACCGAAGGTACTGAAAGATGACACCGAAGGTACTGACCTTAGACCCCATACATTGATCATTGTGGAAGCCGGCAACGGGCGGTGACATCACAAATAAGAGCGGAGATGCTGCCAAAGCGAGTGTAAAGGGATCGACGGACAAGAACGACGGGGCAGTCGAGAAAAAGCAAGCGCGCTGATCGGCTGTGTGAAGCACCAATTACATGACTAATAAACAGTGGTAAACATGTATCAAAAGTCCATCATTCTCGAGGGAATCTTTACGAAGAGAGGGGGCCGAACAGATCAAGGCGCCCAAAACAAAGAGAACTAAACTCCTTCACAAGGTTGGAGTGCAACTGCAGACTGTCGCGTTCTCGATACTAGGTGCACTCTTGGAGTATGACGAAGCCCAGGGAAATGATGTCTTCGAGATTTTGGTGGAGAAGCTAAATGCTTCTCGTCCAGACATAATTCAACTTTTTAAAGGCATTTGTTTCGAAAGTTAGCACCGCCTGAGAATGAGTATTATTCGAAGTTTATTTTACGGTTGCGGCAGCAAATCTGCTCATGTTCGTTTGGTAAGGTGGAAACTTAGGAGATTTTTCTAAAAGACAAAATAATAGATTCGTGGGTGCCGGTATATTTGAAGAAGAAACTATTAGAGATGGAGCATTCCTTGGACGAGGTTATAGACGCTTGGTAGGTTGAGGAGCAAATAAATGAACAATCCGAAGCCATGCTAATAAAACATACCAACACCGATACCATCAACAAAATTACGGCTTAGAAAGCAAAGGCGGATGTTGAGTGTCCCAGATGTGGTCGAATGGGTCACTCGAGTAACGATTTCTCTTGCACGGCGCGAGTTACAAAATGTAACAAATGTTCCAAGATAGGTCATTTTGCACGAAAATGCAGAACAAAACAGTATTCTCAATCAAGAACGTGGGACAATTGTTTTAAGATATGCAGCGACGGAGAAGAAGGACTTATAAATTGCCTGGGTGAAGATTCGGTGAAGCTTAACCACGGTAATACGACCCTTTTTAACGTTAGATCGCATTCACGTGGATACGCATCTAAACAATTACTTGAAGTAATTTGCGTTTTTGATGCACCGATATCAGCTGCGCCAAATGCGGAGGTGATTTCTACATTTTTTGTCATTTAAAATTGACGCCAGTCATTATTGGGCCGAGAAACCGTCATTAAACTCAACCTTCTTTGTCTAGGCCTAGATATCAATCAATTGGAAATGATCCACCGTTTCTAAAAGGGAAAGGGATTACAAAGAAACTATTGATTGACCCCCAAGTTATCCCTATTAAACAGTCAGTCCGAAGGATTGCTGTAGCACTCGAAGAAAAAGTAGCCGCCAATCTGGAAGAAGGTTTAAGTCGAGACATTATCGAAGCGGTTACTGGCGCGTGCATCTCTCCCATTGTGCTGGCGTTCAAGGAAAACGGGGATGTTACGTTTTATGTTGATATGCGGCGAGCAAATAAGGCCGACAAATTCGGGAAAATTACCCGTTACCGACATTTAAATCTTGTATGACCAAATTAAAAGACGCAAAGTTCTTTTCGCACCTCGATCTAAAAGATGCCTATCATCAACTAGAACTCGACGAAGCTAGCAGGGAAATTACGACGTTCATAACCCCAAAAGGACTCTTTATGTAAAAACGGTTAATGTTCTGAATCAACTCGGCTCCAGAATAGTCCAACGTCATCTCGAACTGCTTCTGGCACCCTTTACCAACGTCATGAATTACATTGACGATGTCATCAAATTTGGAGCTGACAAGACAGTAAGAGAGGTCTGCAAAGTATTCGAATAAACGGAGTCTTACTGAACGAACAAAAATGTGCCTGGAAAACAAACAAACTCAAGTTCCTTGGACATATCATATCGGATAAGAATATTGAAGTGGACCCAGAGAAAGTCAATTTAATTGAGACCCAATTAACAAGGAATTAACAAGAAACTCGAAGTTAAGGGTTGCTGACATACGTTGGAAAATTCATTCCAGACCTGACTCATTACACGGAACCGCCAAGACAATTGGAAGTCTAGCTCTAGTTTGGACGATTGAATGATTTTACTAAGGGTAATCGAAAACTGTATCCCCCAATCGATGACCACTTCGGAAATTGCCAATCATTCAACAAAAGATGAGGAGATAATCGATGTCCTGTCCTGTATAGAGTGCGACTCATGGAAACCTGGATCCTTAACACAACTTAACCCATTTCGTTACGAGCTTACAGCTATAGGAGCCCTTCTTTTGGGAGGTAACCGCATCGTGATCTCGACATCGTTTCGAAACTGAGTGCTTGAGCTGGCTCACGAAGGGCATCCGGGAGAGTCTCCTATGAAAAGGCGTCTGCGATCCAAAGTATGGTGGCGCTGATTGACCGTGACGCAGAAAAATACGTAAAAAATTGCAGAGACTGTCTTCTGGTGTCACAAAACCCGAAGCCAGCACCAAATGAACAGAACCCATTCCCGACTGGTCCGTGGATTTGGGTAGCTTTAGACATATTGGGCCCCTCACCAAATAATGAATTCATAGTAGTATTTTTTGACTATTACTCCCGCTATTCAAATTCGGACCCCTACTTTTTACACTGTTTATTAAGGACTTGCCCCTTTCCTTAACAAGGAAAGCTGATGACGTTAAGCTATGCCTTCAGTATAAATTCACTAGCGTCCAGTCTAGACTTCAAAACTATTTGGATAAACTTCAAAATTAGTGTTTAGCAAATAACCCTAAGCTTAATGGATCGAAATGTTTTTTTACCGATAAAGTCCTCACCAGGCTATGTACTTTCTCATTGGGAATGCCTTAGAAAGATTAACTCTGGTTAACGATCTAGGTGTCCTATTAAATTTGAGACTTAAATGTACCGACCATATATCTACCATGGTTAATAAAGCTATGGGTGTGTTTTGTTATTATTAAAAGATGGTCAAATGAATTTAATGACCCGTACATAACTAAAATGTTATTTACATCATTGATCCGCCCGATTCTTGAGTATTGATCGTGTGTCTGGAGTCCTCAATACGGAGTACACCAAGATCACATAAAAGCTGTACAAAAAAACTTCCTGACTTTCGCTCTTAGGGGACTTAACTGGGATGCAAATCTTTACCTCCCCTCTTATCGTAGTAGACTTTTACTAATCAACTTACCATCATTAACACACCGTAGAACGATGCTGGGTGTCATGTTTCTATATAATCTTATTTATGGAAATGTAGACAGCCATTTACTAACACACTATAAGCAAAGAATATACAATACATAGATAGGGCATCGGGCTAATGGTGAGCTGGAATACACATACATACGTGAGAGTGAAAAATTGGTGCTTATGTATAAGATGTATATGTGTCACTACACAAAAAAATGTAAAAATGGTTTCGGTTGCAATTTTCAATTTCGGACGTTTTCAGCTTTTGTCAAATTATAAGAATCGTACATATCATTTTACTGAGAGCGAGCGTTGTGGTCAAGACTATAAATATGTCGCCTTAATATCTAAGCTGGCGGATTAATACTAACAAAGATATATAAAAACAAGAAAGGAAAGCTAACTTCGGGCGGAGCCGAAGTTGATATACCCTTGCAGTTGAGTCGCAGTCCGCTAGGTGGCGCCACGCATCTTATATTATTAGATATATAGCGGATCGTATATAGGCGGCCGATCCTTATGAAATTTGGCAAATCAGATTATTTTGTCCAAAATAGAATCTGTACCAAGTCCCATCCTTCTAACTTAAAAAACACCAAAGTTATGCCAATTTCGATCGTTCTATGACAGCTATAGGATATAGTCGGTAAAATATTTTGGTCAAATATAACACGTGTGGAAAGTACCAACCCTCTAACTTAAAAAACACCAAAGTTATGGCATTTCCGATCAATCAGTTATATGGCAGCTATAGGATATAGTCGACCGATCCCGGCCTTTCCGACTTATATACTACCTGCAATGAAAAAAAGGATGTGTGCAAAGTTTCAACTCGATAGCTCCAAAACTGAGAGACTAGTTTGTGTAGAAACCGACAGACAGACAGACAGACGGACAGACGGACATGCTTATATCGACTCAGGAGGTGATCCTGATCAAGAATATATATACTTTATAGGGTCGGAGATGTCTCCTTCACTGCGTTGCACACTTTTGACCAAAATTATAATACCCTCTGCAAGGGTATAATAAAAGAAAAGTAATGGTGGAAGCTTCCCGATATTAAGCATAATGCTCTAATAGAGAGGTGCACCGATGCACAGTATCACAAATACATATGTGCGATAGAGTTTTTTTTATTTCCATTCCAACAACAAATTTGTATTTGGGATGAAGTAGATATCTGGAGCTTAATTTAAACTCATTATACTCCATTCAGCAGCCGATAACTGTAGTCTCGGCTGCCCTGATTTCTTGGGGTGCAAAAAATTTCTTAATCACAAGCTATCACACTTTTGTTTCCGCACGTTCCATACTTAACACTCAACAATACTAGAAACTTCCCGTCTTTGGGTTACCGCGCAGGGACCTGCGCTCTAGCACATACGAAATACTCATTACATATACGATATACAATATATATATAGGATATTGATATATAAATAAATTTAATCATAATTGATTCCATTTAATCTGGTTGCAAAGTTGAGAAAATCGCTCAATAAAATTTGATTGCAGAAATGTTTAAAAAGTTTCATATTTCTGATCGTTTCTAACCTTTAACTAAATGTGCTAAACTAAATTTACCATATTATTAAAATATAATTTTAATTATTTTTCAGTATTCCCATAAAATGGCATATTTAATTGGACAAAGTATTCAACGAGATGTTGCTGATTCCCTTTTGGATAAACTATTTTACCTTTAAAATATTAACATCGAATAAATTTGATTTTTCTTTATTAAGTCTAAGTGTGTTTTCATTATTTAGAATAGGTACCGAAACATAAGATTACGCATACTTTAGTTGATAATTTAAAATGGCGATGTAAAAGCTATAGAGTTCAACTTCCTTGGGAGAAGTTGTATCCTTGGCGTGCTTGAGGGTAGCATTCACATCCATTTAAAAGTTTGCGACATTCATATTGTCACAATGAGCATTTTGGTGATCGACTATCTAGACCAGTAGTTCCCAAAGTGGTCCAGGTGGACCCCCAGGGGTCCACGGGAGACTCGACGGGGGTCTACGTTGGGTGTAACAAAAAATAGGGGTCTACACTTTGTAAGCGGGGGTGCATAAAAAATTAATTTGGTTTCGATAGTGAAGAACTAAGATATTGGCTTGACTTCTCCTATCAATATAGGCAGATAATATTTTGAGAAGCTCAGCGACTGTTACTTGTAAAACCCTGTAAAATTGTAAAAATTTGTTCCATATTCAGTTCAACGCGTCGAGACTTGTCGTCGACGCGCCGCTGCCGGCAACCGTCCCGTCCGCAATACTTGTTCAAAGGTGCAAGTGAATTAGGGGGGTAGTAGCTGCAGGGGCTCCACCGGATCCAGCAAAGTCTTGAAAGTGGTTTATGAGAGAAAAAAGTTTGGGAACCACTGATCTAGACGATAATGTAACAGAGCAATGGCAAAGGGCCATTGACCCAAAATGGTCAAATGATTGATTTATGGATTGCTTGAAACTGGAACCAGCTTCTGCTTGCCGCGGAAGCCTTTCAGCAAAACATGTCTGAGAGCGGAGACCATATTCAACCACTTTGTTTAATTTTTGGTCAAAAAAATGTATTTGTATTTTTAAATATATGCTTAACAACATATCCAAGTTTCATTCATGTTCACTCACTCCTGGTCTAATATAAATCGCTCCAATAATATGGTTTACTGTGGTGGTACAATGAAAATATTAATTAATTGAAACTTAAAAAAAATCAAAAACTCTGTCATTGTGACATAATTTTGCGAGTGCTCTTATAAAAAAAAGATACATTCGCATTGACAGCATATCTCGGAGTAGGATCATCATAACTAAAAATAAATACCTAAACGATTAACGAATAAAAATACTAAATAATGGAAATTTGATTTTTAACAAACTTTTATCTATATTCTTATTTATTTTGTATTATTTTGTAATGGAATCATCTCCGACCTTATAAAGTTCATATATTCCTTGTCGTAAATAAAAACAAATCATGCCGGTATGTTCACCTGGGTGTCCATGCATGATTTTATGCCATTTATAAAAATGGAAATTCAAAAAGAAAACAATCAAATTTTTAGCAGTTGCTAGGATTTGAGCACTGTCTTCCGATTTTAGGGGAGTACTTTTTCATACAAGTTTTTCTCCTGATTTCGATACTTTTGCGCATATTGTGAAAGCTGGCTAAATTCCTCAGTCTCTATGAAATTTTTTTCCCAAGTATTCTGTCATTCGAATGGATCGTCCATCTCTTCTAGGCTATCACAAATCTGTTCGGAATCGAAGTTGTTGTAAAAATTCATTCACTCATTTAACTCCTAGTTTTATGAGTCCTTTATGAGGATGATCAGTTTTTAAAACTATAAGCAAAAGAAAAAATTTTCACAAATTCCAAGTAGCGATCGCAAAATATAAGATTTAAACGGTTTCTTCGCGTATAAATCATTTGCCCTATTTTGTCATCGAGAAATAATGGAATATTTTATCTAAATAAATCACATTTCCTATGCCGTTTTTTATCCAATTTGTGGGATCTGTAACTTTGAATTATTCAAAGATAGAGCTTAAATTTATTATCTCTATATATATAAAAATGATTTTCTGTTCGTTAGTCTCGCTAAAACTCGAAAACGGCTGAACGGATTTATCTTATCTTGGTCTTGAATTATTCGTGTAGGTCTAGGGGAAGGTTTAAAAGGTGAGACAAATTCGAATAATTCCCGGGAAAATCCTCAAACAGCATTTTTCTATTTCCCATAAAAACGTTTTCTAAATAAAATGGAGACTACAATAATAAGGCGCCGGTATGTGATACATTGTTTGTTCTCTGCTCAGTTAATTTTATGTGACAAACCGATATTGTGTTCACTGAAAAATTATGAAAAAAATTGGACAAAATTTTAATTTGAAACCATCAAATCAATCAATCAATGATGCCATTGTGGAAATTATTGAACCGCACTGATGACCAGAGACAGACAGATCAAGAAAATAGTCGTATTGCTATGTCAGAATTGCTTTCTTTAGTGAGTGACAATGTAGGAGATAGGCTTAGAATGCAACGATTTCGTGCACATCAAACACAACAACAGCAAGCTAGACATAATGAAATTGAGCGAATCCGCAGACGCAGTGCTCCTGTGATTCTTGAACGAGCTGCATTCCACTATGATCCGGCAATTGAACATTGTGCCGACAAATCAGTAACAATTGGGGAAATGAAAACAATTTGTAAATACTGTAAGGCGTTAAAGAGCACTGGTGAATCTATTGGATTATGTTGTGCTGAAGGCAAAGTAAAATTGCCACAATTGGTCCCACCACCAGATCTTTTACGCTCCTTAGTTTCTGGGATTGGAAATGATTCTAAGCACTTCTTGACCAACCTTCAGAAATTTCATATACCAACTGTTTCCAGATGACATCATTTGGTGCTACACATATTATACAAGACAATTTCATGCCCAGTTTTAAGGTATTATATAAAAATATTAAAATTTGTACAATAATATATAAGTTAACACCTAAAATGTCAAATACTAGATAATACTAATAAAACGCTAAGTCCAAGCGCATAAGTTCTTAATAACAAAGGCAAAAGAGCTTACATAACCGCATTGAGTGCACCGTGCACCGGATGTCGAAAGACACGTGCGCTGAGTAAGCATTGATTATGCTTGCGATCGTGGGATAGCCAAAAGAAAGAAAACACCCAAATATTTGGCAAAGCTCACTGAACTTAATGGCAAGTGCATCCACCAACAACACAATGCACTTGCATTGACCAATTAGCAATGAAAATATGAACTTAAGCTACAACAACAACATCAGCTACCAATGACATCGAGGGACGCCAGCAGCAGCAGCAACCGCGACCGAGATCGCGGCAACGATGGAGCAACGCATAGGTGTAATTATTAATTATAAGAATCATAATTGCCAGTTCCAATCCGATACTCAAATAAACAAAACGTAAAAAGATTAATTTCTTTTTTTTTTTAAGAATATTAAAAAATCTTTTTAACTGGCGCCCGAGCAGGGACCTGGTGAAAAACCGCGAAAGGATACAAGAAAAAAATCCCGACGTTCGGCTATATATTCAATTAATTAAGAAAACGCCAAACACCGCGATTCGGAAGTGCAAAAGTGCGGTTAAAAAAGAAACGCTACAACGCACTCCTAAAGGAATTGTACCTAGCGGAAAAACCAGGCCCAATTTGTATCGCCGTGATCCCTTCAGTACCCTTTCAGAGGGAACGTGATCCAGGTATAGAGGAGGCTCCGTGGTAGACCCACACACAGGAGGAATCGTTGCTGCGTGGGACAAAAAGGAATCAGCCGAACCTATCGTCACGATATCACGCCGAAATGATTTTAATGTAAGCTAGTTAAGAAATATTTGAAACCAGAAAAATTCATAAGAAACCTTGAGTAAAATAAACACGAACAAAAAATTATAGTTCACATCGAAAATAAGAGGAAAACCTCATCAAGAAATAAAAAATTAAAAGTATAATATTAAAAAGGATAGAAAAAATAAGTTTAAGGAAATCCCAATCAAATCACACAAATTAATAACATTTGTTCCAATTGAAACCTTACGAAGATTTAATTAGAATTTTTAGAAAAAAATTAAATATAATTCGTTTGACATCCGACATCAGAGAACCTAGCTGGGTTGGTAAAGGAAATCATTAATCCAAACAAGGACTTTTCAAACTTTTCAAACCAAATAATTAAAAGGAAACTAGCCCACAATATTGGCGAGTTAGATAAATTACCGGACATAGTGCGGACTCTTAGAGATTTTTCCGGAAACAAGACCGAATATTCGTCTTGGAAGAAAAGTGTAGAAAGGGTTTTACAAATTTATGACAGTAAAAAGGGGTCCCCAAAATATTATGGCATAATATTAGCGATTAGGAACAAAATCGTCGGTCAAGCAGATGCTGACCTCGAGTCCTATAACACACCTTTGGACTGGGAGGCAATATCGAAGTGTCTGACTGAATACTTTGCTGATAGGAGAGACTTAAAGACTTACCAACAACTTTCTTTGATTTTGAACCAAATTGGGAATCTCGAAGCATCTCAGGAAACTATACAGGCACTAACAGCACTGTATAGAGAGAAAGCACTGGATACATTTGTAAGAGGCCTGAACGGCAATCTTTCCCAACTTCTGGCTATTAAAGAACCCCACGACTTAGGACATGCACTACATCTTTGCAACCTAATAGAGAATCAGAACACTAGGAATGGCCAAACACCAAAAAACATTTACCCCAGAAGAGATAACTTAGTACCCACTAGAGGGTATCCGCCACAAGCCCTACCCCGAATGACCAAACCAAATTTTCAACCAAATCTGTACTATTACCCAAGCCAAGTAAAAAAACCCGCAATCCCACCAAGGGTATTTGAAACAACACCAAACCGACCTAACCCACTCAACCAAACTCAGACAAATCAACCAGGAGCGCAAGCTTTCTTTAACCCCAACCCACCTCCCAGACCCCAACCAAAGCCAACACCCATGGACGTAGACCAGTCTATTCGTTCACGCCACGTTAACTATATGAATAGACCTCAGGACAACAATTTTGTAGGGAAACGACCCCTGAGCAACACAAATGTTCAAAATACTAATAAAATGCAACGCCAGTTAAATATACAACCAGAGGTAGATGAGGAACAAGAATATTTTCAGTCATCGGAAGAGAATGGAATAAACGAGCTGGATGAAAAAGCTTCATGGCAATCGGAATCCGAACAACAGGAATCCATTAATATGTCAGAATTATATTTTTTAGAATAAACCGTTCCTCCTTACCCTATTTTAAGGTAACTATCGGGAACGGCAAAACTCTGCAATTCTTAATTGACACCGGCTCAAACCAAAATTACAATCAAGCGAAACTAGTACCAAGCCCTAAACCCAATACTTAACCTAAACCCTAAACCCAATAGTAACAACTTTACAGTAAATTCAGTAGGAGGGAATAATGAAATAAAACAACATACAATAGTTGAACTTTCCAAAATATCAGAAACCCCACTAAAATTCTTTCTATTAGATACACTGAAAACCTTCCATGGAATTCTTCCATGGAATAACGACACTATGAAAAAACTAGGGACAATAATAGATGTTAAAATTGATATTCTGCTGTTGGAAAATAATAAAAAAATTAAAATCCGTCAATTAGAGGCACAAGCCGTAAACAAGATCAGACCAACAGACGAACATATGACAGAAACTCAAAGAGGAATAATAAAAAAATTTACCGACACCCATAAACACCTTTTCACCGATCCTGAAACTAAACTAACTTACACTACCAGAGTTGTAGGTGAAATTAGAACTTCCTCCGATACCCCTGTCTACGGAAAGCACTACGCTTATCCGGCATTGCTTAGACAAGAAGTAGAACAACAACAAAGGAACTTCGATCATTTTTAGGAATGACAAGCTATTATAGGAGATTTATTAAAGATTATGCGAAGATAGCTAAACCTTTAACTGCCTTCCTAAGGGGAGAAGAAGGATGCGTATCCAAATAAAAGTCAAGCAAAATAGCTATTAACCTAGACAAAGAAGCAACGGGTGCATTTGAAAAACTTAAAAACACACTTATATCTAGGGATGTAACATTAGCGTACCCAGACTTCACGAAGGAATTCCAATTGACTACAGACGCATCAAATTTTGCCATAGGAGCCGTTTTAGAACAGAACCATAGACCAATAACATTCATATCTCGTACCCTCGAAAACCGAAGAAAATTACGCAACGAACGAAAGGGAAATGTTAGCCATCGTATGGGCTCTCCAAAGCTTAAGACATTATCTGTACGGATATTCGAAAGTGACAATTTATACAGACCACCAACCTCTGACCTTTTCAAATAGTGCAAATAACCACAATTCCAAGCTAAAACGCTGGAGGGACATTATCGGCGAATACAGCCCAGAAATTAAATACAAGCCCGGTGTAGCTAACGTAGTAGCAGACGCCCTATCCAGAGCCCGACCAGAAGTTAATTCAATCCATTCAGACTCTACAATTCACAGCGACGAAAGTTCCTCACATAATCTAATATTCTCAGTAGAAGCCCCGATCAACGCATTTAAAAACCAAATTTTTTTATTAAAAGAAAACACTGATGCGTATAACTTCGAAATTCCATTTCCAACTTTTCATCGCCATATAATAAAAAAGATTTCTTACACAGAACAGGAAATCATTAATATACTCCGAGCCCGATTAGATCCCAGAATTATCAATGGTATCTACACTTCAGAAGAAATAATGGGAAAAATTCAAGCTATTTATCCTACGCACATCAAGTCTTACAAAGTTAGGTTTACTAGTAATCAAGTTGAAGATGTTCCACCAAAAACAACCCAGAATCAGATCATTACATTAGAACACAAAAGGGCACACAGAGACGCAAACGAAAACAAAATACAAATTCTTAAAAAATACATTTTCCCACAAGCTCAAAGGAAAATTCAGGCAATAGTCCAATCCTGTCAAACATGTAGAGAATCCAAATACGATAAACACCCACTGAAGGGGGCAATCCAACCAACTCCCATCCCTAAGTACCAAGGAGAAATCATCCACATAGACATTTATATTACAGAAAATAATAATATTCTAACTAATAATATTCTAATCAAGATATTAAACTCAAGGGCCTCCGAGGACATTAAAGCGCCTTTGAGAGAAATGCTGATAGCATTCTGCATGCCCAAGTGGGTAGTAATGGACAACGAACGCGCCTTAAACTCTGCGGCAATTCGATTCCTTTTAGAAGATCAACTTAAAATATTAGCCCATACAACAGCCCCATACGCTTCAACCAGTAATGGTCAGGTAGAACGATTTCATTCAACACTTTCGAAAATCATGAGATGCATTAAAAAAGACAACGGGAGTATGACAGTATCGAAGTACCTAATTTTCAAATCAGACGAAAAATATAATAGGTCCATCCATTCAGTAATAAAGGAAAAACCAGTTGAGGTGCTTTTCAGAAGGTCCACTCCAAACACCACAAAGGACATAGAGAAACAGCGAACCAAAATCAGGGAAAAAATAAAAAAAAAAACAAGTAGCCGACTTAGAATACCATAATCAGGATAAAGTACAGCCAAAACAATATGAGACAGGAGATACAATTCAAGACTAGGTACCAAACTTAACTATATTACCGCTATAAAAAAGAAACAGTGAAAGAAAATAATAACACTACAATAAAAAACTTTCAGCCTATTCATAACAACTTGCATCAGCCTGTCTACAGTTTTTGATTATTCAAATTCACAAGTGATCTTACTTGAGACTGGTCTTGCGGCCAAACAAGAGGGAACATTCAAAATCATACATACATTCGACCTAAAAGAATACGACAATACATTTTCAAACTAAAAACAAGCAATAGACAAAAAAGAGAAATAGAAATCCTAGAAACGGCATGGAAATTGTTGGCAGGAACACCGGACCGCAATGATCATGAAATACTAAAGAACAAAATAAACGGACAATTAGAAAATAATAATAAGCAGGTTATAATAAATAAACAATTAAGTGAGAAAATTAATCAAATAAGTAACGTAACGAATGCCATTTAAAAAATAACTAAAAATTCAAACGAAATAATTAATGAAGAGACAAATATCCACAGATATAGAATTCAAATAGTAAAAGAAGAAATATCTAATATACTACATGCAATAAATTGGGCCAAAACAAATATTATAAACACTTTTATATTCTCAACAATAGAAACCAATATTTTAGAACAAATTTTTAACAAAGGAAATAATCTGTTTATTAATATGGAAGAATTACTAGAATTTTCAAAAGTCAAACTTGCATCGAATAATAAAGCTCTTCTGTATATGAAAACTTGTTAGAATGTAAAATGGAACTATTCGCGATATCAAAACCATGTGAATCGCATAATGATAGAACCATTTGTGTTAAGGATAAACTGTTAGACTTAAGCAACGACACTTGCGTGAGGGCTCTATTAAACCTAAGACCACCGGAATGCAAAGCAATCAACAGTCAACATGTGCCTAATTTTGAGGAATTACTACGAGGAACACTGATGCTGAACGACTTTAATGGTGTCTTTGGACGGAAAGAACCTCAATCTTTAAGGATCCTTCATCATCCAGCACAGGAACTCCACGGTACAGATCGGCGAAAACATCTGTAGAACGGAAGAGGTCACTGTGGTAGACCCCGAACCTCCGCTTTTCCAACTGTCAGCGGTAAACCCTAAAATTAACGATGTCCTCTCCCTTCAATTAATCAAAGAATTAAACATAAATAACACTAAGATTCCGAAAAAAATTAAAGAAGAAAAGACAATCGAGGCTTCCGTGAATTATACGTCAGCCACTATCCTGCTCATAATGATCGTAAGTCTGATCATAATGCTAGTTAGAAGGTGCAGACCAAAAGAAGCCGCCCCGAAAACGACAAAAACACCGGTGGATTTAACCCCACCTAACCCTGTTCTCTTCTACGTTGCGAACGAGGACGCCTGCGTTTAAGGGGGGAAGAGTTAACACATAAAATGTCAAATACTAGATAATACTAATAAAACGCTAAGTCCAAGCGCATAAGTTCTTAATAACAACTGTAAAAGAGCTTACATAAACGCATTGAGTGCACCGTGCACCGGATGCAATATGATGCCGTGACACCAATAAGGGTCACTCGGATCGAAAGACACGTGCGCTGAGTAAGCATTGATTATGCTTGCGATCGTGGGAAAGCCAAAAGAAAGAAAACACCCAAATATTTGGCAAAGCTCACTGAACTTAATGGCAAGTGCATCCACCAACAACACAATGCACTTGCATTGACCAATTGGCAATGAAGATATGGACTTAAGCTACAGCAACAACATCAGCTACCAATGACATCGAGGGACGCCAGCAGCAGCAGCAACCGCGACCGAGAACGCGGCAACGATGGAGCATAGGTGTAATTATTAATTAAAAGAATCATATTTGTCAGTTCCAATCCGATACTAAAATAAACAAAACGTAAAAAGATTAATTTCTTTTTTTAAAAGAATATTATAAAAATCTTTTTAACTTATATATCTCTATATATGTATATAAAAATGATTTGCTGTTCGTTATTCTCGCTAAAACGCGAGAATGGCTGAACGAATTTATCTTATCTTGGTCTTGAATTATTTGTGTAGGTCTAGGGAAGGTTTAAAAGGTGAGAAAAATTTGAATAATTCCCTTGAAAATCCTCAAACAGAATTTTTCTATTTCCCATACAAACGTTTTCTAAATGAAATGGAGACTACAATAATAGTAGGCGCCGGTATGTGATACATTGTTTGTTCTCTGCTCAGTTAATTTTATGTGACAAACCGATATTGTGTTCACTGAAAAATTATGAAAAAAATTGGACAAAATTTTAATTTGAAACCATCAAATCAATCAATCAATGATGCCATTGTGGAAATTATTGAACCGCACTGATGACCAGAGACAGACAGATCAAGAAAATAGTCGTATTGCTATGTCAGAATTGCGTTCTTTAGTGAGTGACAATGTAGGAGATAGGCTTAGAATGCAACGAGTTCGTGCACATCAAACACAACAAAAGCAAGCTAGACATATTGAAATTGAGCGAATCCAAAGACGCAGTGCTCCTGTGATTCTTGAACGAGCTGCATTCCACTATGATCCGGCAATTGATTATTGTGCCGACAAATCAGTAACAATTGGGGAAATAAAAACGATTTATAAATACTGTAAGGAGCTTAAGTACACTGGTGAATCTATTGGATTATGTTGTGCTGAAGGCAAAGTAAAATTGCCACAATTGGTCCCACCACCAGATCCTTTACGCTCTTTAGTTTCTGGGATTGGAAATGATTCTAAGCACTTCTTGACCAACATTAAGAAATATAACAACTGTTTCCAGATGACATCATTAGGTGCTACACATATTATACAAGACAATTTCATGCCCACTTTTGAGGTATTTTATAAAAATATTCAAGTTTGTACTAAAATATATATATCGGAAATAATTAAACAAAATATAGTTTATGAGAAAGCTTTAAATTAATTAACAGGCTGTATTTTAAAATTGTGTGTCTGTGAATATCAAATTTAAATCTTTTAAATAGCCAGTATTTCAGGAAAACTCTGTTTTGTAAGTAAGCAACATGATGTATCGAAAATAATAATAAAACTTCATGTTTTATTCAATAAATGAAGTTGAAGAGGAGGGTATAAGAGGGATATATAAGAGGGAATAAGAGGGTACTCTTTAATTTTTGGGATTGAAAATGATTCTTTATTATCTATTGCTATTCAATACAGTTCATATGAAATTATAATCACTCAATGTTGTCAAAGCAATTTAGGTGTGTATCTAACGACAAAGGGTCAATTTTAAATTTTTTACCGCTCCACAAAGTTCCAAATGCAATCAAATTATTCTTCGCGTGCGCTTTGGGGGATCTAATGTCGCGTTTTGAAATTAAACAAAAGTGAATCGCAATCTCGAAAAAATTTCAGAGTCACAAATTGTAATAAGTCATTAGTAGTACTGTTTTTTAAAACTGTTAATTAATTTATTTGGTCAGCTTTGGTCAGTTCTTACTGTATCAAATAATTTTTTTAAGCTTGAAAATTTTAAATTTTGTCACAAAAGAAGTTTCTGAACGCAACAAAAAAAAACAAGAAAGGAAAGCTAACTTCGGGCGGAGCCGAAGTTTATATACCCTTGCAGTTGAGTCACCGTCCGCTAGGTGGCGCCACCCATCTTATATTATTAGATATATAGCGGATCGTATATAGTTGGCCGATCCTTATGAAATTTGGCATATCGAATTATTTTGCCAAAAGAGGAATCCATTGAAACTCATATCCTTCTAACTTGAAAAACAACGAAGTTATAGCATTTCCGATCAATCAGTTATATGACAGCTATAGGATATAGAAGGCCGATCCTTATGAAATTTGGCAGATCGTATAAGTTGGCCCAAAGAAAGTCCCATCCTTCTAACTTACAAAACAACGAAGTTATAGGATTTCCCATCAATCAGTTATATGGCAGCTATAGGACATAGTCTACCGATCCTTATGAAATTCGACAAATCAGATTGTCCCAAAAAAGAATCTGTACCAAATCCCATCTTTCTAACTTAAAAAACACCAAAGTTATGCCCATTTCGATCGTTCTATGACAGCTATAGGATATAGTCGGCCGTTCCTTCTGAAATTTTGTACATAAGATCAAATATAAATATCAAATATAACATGTGTGGAAAGTCCCAACCCTCTATCTTAAAAAACACCAAAGTTATCGCATTTCCGATCAATCAGTTATATGACAGCTATAGGACATAGTCGACCGATCCCGGCCGTTCCGACTTATATACTGCCTGCAAAGGAAAGAAGGGTGTGTGCAAAGTTTCAACTCGATAGCTTAAAAACTGAGAGACTAGTTTGTGTAGAAACAGACAGACGGACAGACGGACATGCTCATATCGACTCAGGAGGTGATCCTGATCAAGAATATATATACTTTATAGGGTCGGAGATGTCTCCTTCACTGCGTTGCACACTTAGATTGAGAAGTTATTGCTAAATGAGTAAAGTACCTAAAAAGACCGCTTTAGGTTATCACTATTAAGGCAAACTATGTGATCTGAACTCAAAAATGGAGAAGCATTTTAATTTGTATCCCTGTGGCTTCGGCAAGAATTAAAAGATTTTTAAAATTTTATTTTCTCTGTTTATGTTTTATTAAAAACAAGAAAGGAAATCTTACTTTGGGACGGAGCTGTAGATGATATACCCTTGCAGTTAAAGAACAGCTTATATTATTAAATATGTATTGGATCGTATATAGTTGGCCGATACTTATGAGAATTTGACCATAAAATCCATTTTTTAATAAAAAGCATCTTTGAAAATAGAAAGGAGAAAGTTAGTGGCGAAGTTAAAGTTAAGCGAAGGATTAACGGCAGGAAGCGAGATTTTCAAGGATTAACGGGAGCCTCAGGCACTATATAAGGAGGGCCCCTGGAGCAAATCGGGACCGAGTCTTCTAGGGAAGCTGGAAGAGTTGAGCTGAAGGACCCCCCGTCGGTAAGTCCGACAGTCTCAAGTGCGGGATTTAAAGCGAGTGCGCAAGGATCAGCGATCAGTAGCTTAAGGACCCTCTGTGGGTAAATCCGGCCGCGGTACGCGAATCAGCCAAACAGTAGAAGTCAGGAGTAAGTGGGAAAAGGATCAAGGATCCGCGGCGGAACTGAAGGGTGAAAACGAGTCGGGTTGGGCTATTCCCGGACACGACAGGTATCCTGGTGTCATAGCGATAGCGACGGATCGGCCTGGCGTACGCCTTGTCGATTCCTGACCGTTAAGACCAGGTGTGATCCTGTAAAGCGAGGGGTAGCCATTCGGGAACTCAAGCCCAACAGTGAAACCAAGCAGGGACACCCCGGGACGTATGCACAGCATATCACCTGGAGTTAAAGGAGACGCGACGTCACAATTTCTGGTCTACCATAGATCCTCCGGAGCGTTTGCACGCAGGTGTTTGGAGGCGAGTGGCGAACGCAACCGGGGGCGTGTCCTGGTCCGGCCGCTGGGCACCGAGAAGCGCATCCGGATTAGGTGCCAGCCACGGCGAAAAGGCATTCCCAGTGACCCAAGGATACCGAAGGTCCACGGCACCCGCAAAGGAGACGCAGCGACGGAAGCAGCAACAGGAGCAGCGATAGGAGCGGCGACGACGAGAGAGCAGCGACGACGAGGGAGCAGCGACGACAGAAGAGCAGCAACGACAACAAAAGCGACAGCACATGCTCCGCAGCTAGAGCACGTGAGTCCAAACGGAGGGAACCGTGAGCCGTTTCAGTGCCAGGCACCAAGACCACATGTCCTGCTGGTCGCAAGCTTTGGGAGGGCGTTTATATTTGCACCAACCCGGAGCGGGGATCGGGGATCGACGGGAGGACGAGCGGTCGGTCGGCTGAGCCAAGCATCCAGAGACGAGGGACGACGAAGTGATGGCGGTCACGCGTGGATTCGAGAAGAAATACGCGCAGAGGTCCACGCCAAGACAGAGGGCGGTGAGCGAGTCTGAGAAAGTATAGTATAAGGAGCATGGAGCCACAAGCGCGGAAACCAATCCCGGTACAGGTTGACTATGCGAAACTTATGAGTTGGAAATAAACACTATCCCGCGGGCGATGCCAGAACTAATCCAGGGCAAAGCGCAAAGATGGTTCATAATGAACGATGAGGAGCGGCGAAAGGATATTTTGAGAAACTGGCAGACCAGGTCCGGCAGCGGAAACAGCAGCGAGGAGAACCGTTCAAGGAGTATATGGTGGACCTTCAGACGTTAATGAAGCCTTTAGGAAAGTCCACGAAGGAGGCGATTGAAAGTCTGGTGGAGAACTGCATGCCGCGCATAAAAATGTTCATGAGGCCATACGCATGCGCGTCGCTCCAAGAGGGTCTAGCCGAGGAATTCGAGGAGCTGGCCTTGGGAGAAGAGGTTTTTAATAGGCACGCCTCCGCGGTGGACAGAAGGTGGCCAAAAGAAGAACGGCACCAGAAACCACCGTCAACAGAGCCCCCCAGGACAGGGATGGGGGCAGAGATGGCAGCCGGAGGATCGACACCAAATGCGGCAGCAACACCAGCCGAGTCAACAAAGGACGGTAGACCCAAGGCAGCAGCAGCTGAGCCAACAATGGGCAGCAAGCCAAAGTCAAAGACAGCCGATTCGGCAGTGGGCAGCGAAGCCTAGACATGGTCAAATAGAAAACCCAGCGCAGGCATGCAACTGGTGCGGAGGCATGGGCCATTGGGCCAGTGGGTGCAGGAACTCCAGAATTTTGTTCTGCAGGATGTGCGGCGCCATAGGGGTGAGGAGCACAGAATGCTGCCAAAGAACGGGAAACGCGTAGCGATTTCAGCCGTAGAGAGGAAGGCACAGATCGCGAAGTGCTGCCTCTCAGAACTAGTTGGAGGTTTATCAGAAGAGCTTTGGCAACAAGGAAAAAAATTTGAATATGTTAGTTTTGCCAGGCAGTGGAGATAGCGCAGTGCTTGGATGGGATTTCCTCGCAGAATTCGGAACAACAATAAACTACGCAGGCCACCAAGTCACGATCCGGAGAAGAGAAAGATGGAGCGGATGCATGGAGGTTAGGCTGTCCATAGCCATAACTGGACCCTCGGAGGAATGGGAGAGCAAGCGGGAAAAAAGGTTCATCGAGGAGGAGCTAGCGGCCTTCACAAACCAGAAGGGTTGTTCGAACATAACGCACAATAGGATCACGATGAAGGACGACATCTCAATAAAGCAAAGGTACAGGGGGAGATCAATGAAAAGGTTGAAGAACTGCTAGAAAAGGGATGCATCGAGCCTTCAAATATCACTTACAGCTCACCCATCGTCATGGTGAAGAAAAAGACGGGTCAATGGAGAATGTGCGTGGATTTCCGACAAATAAGCGCAAAGTCAGTAAAGAACGCGTACCCGATGCCACGGATAAACTTCATCCTGGAGCAATTGAGGGAGGCAATCATATTTAGCAGCCTCGACCTTAACGACGGATATTGGCAAATCGCACTGGAGGAAGGGAGCAGGAAATACACGGCTTTTACGGTACCAGGGAAATGTCTGTACCAGTGGAAGGTAATGCCGTTCGGGTTACACTCAACCTCGGTAACGTTTCAAAGGGCCTTAGCCTAGGTCATAGGCCCGGATATGGCTCCGCACGCATTTGCGTATCAGGATGACATCATCGTTATCGGGCGCACATGGGAGGAGCATATGGCGAATTTGAAGGAAGTATTCTTGAGGATACTTGAGGATAAACACGCAAATGTGCCATTTCCTCAGGGAAGAGCTTTTATACCTGGGTCACCGGATAACGAGACAGGGAATTGGCATGGATCCCGGAAAGGTTGCAGCGATTACGGAATTGGAACTCCCAACAAACGTGAAGGGTGTATGGCATTTTATTGGGATGGCGTCGTGGCATCGGCGATTCGTCCCAGACCTCGGAGGGGTCGCAAAACCACTAATCGATCAAGCGAGCACGGCGGCGTCGGACGGGCCAGCGCGGCTGTCTTTAGAAAGTACGGAAGAGAAGAAATCACAAATAAAGAAAGCCCGCCGATAGAAATGCGGCGGAAATTGGAGATAGTTAACGGCGAGAACAGAGAAGCGAAGGATTAACAGCAGGAAGCGAGATTTGCAAGGATTAACGGGAGCACCCGCAAAGGAGACGCAGCGACGGAAGCAGCAACAGGAGCAGCGATAGGAGCGGCGACGACGAGAGAGCAGCGACGACGAGGGAGCAGCGACGACAGAAGAGCAGCAACGACAACAAAAGCGACAGCACATGCTCCGCAGCTAGAGCACGTGAGTCCAAACGGAGGGAACCGTGAGCCGTTTCAGTGCCAGGCACCAAGACCACATGTCCTGCTGGTCGCAAGCTTTGGGAGGGCGTTTATATTTGCACCAACCCGGAGCGGGGATCGGGGATCGACGGGAGGACGAGCGGTCGGTCGGCTGAGCCAAGCATCCAGAGACGAGGGACGACGAAGTGATGGCGGTCACGCGTGGATTCGAGAAGAAATACGCGCAGAGGTCCACGCCAAGACAGAGGGCGGTGAGCGAGTCTGAGAAAGTATAGTATAAGGAGCATGGAGCCACAAGCGCGGAAACCAATCCCGGTACAGGTTGACTANAGTAAAGAACGCGTACCCGATGCCACGGATAAACTTCATCCTGGAGCAATTGAGGGAGGCAATCATATTTAGCAGCCTCGACCTTAACGACGGATATTGGCAAATCGCACTGGAGGAAGGGAGCAGGAAATACACGGCTTTTACGGTACCAGGGAAATGTCTGTACCAGTGGAAGGTAATGCCGTTCGGGTTACACTCAACCTCGGTAACGTTTCAAAGGGCCTTAGCCTAGGTCATAGGCCCGGATATGGCTCCGCACGCATTTGCGTATCAGGATGACATCATCGTTATCGGGCGCACATGGGAGGAGCATATGGCGAATTTGAAGGAAGTATTCTTGAGGATACTTGAGGATAAACACGCAAATGTGCCATTTCCTCAGGGAAGAGCTTTTATACCTGGGTCACCGGATAACGAGACAGGGAATTGGCATGGATCCCGGAAAGGTTGCAGCGATTACGGAATTGGAACTCCCAACAAACGTGAAGGGTGTATGGCATTTTATTGGGATGGCGTCGTGGCATCGGCGATTCGTCCCAGACCTCGGAGGGGTCGCAAAACCACTAATCGATCAAGCGAGCACGGCGGCGTCGGACGGGCCAGCGCGGCTGTCTTTAGAAAGTACGGAAGAGAAGAAATCACAAATAAAGAAAGCCCGCCGATAGAAATGCGGCGGAAATTGGAGATAGTTAACGGCGAGAACAGAGAAGCGAAGGATTAACAGCAGGAAGCGAGATTTGCAAGGATTAACGGGAGCCTCAGGCACTATGTAAGGAGGGCCCCTGGAGCAAATCGGGACCGAGTCTTCTAGGGAAGCTGGAAGAGTTGAGTGAAAGACCCCCGTGGGTAAGTCTGACATTCAAGCGGGAGAGTTTCCTTGGAGGAATTTGGAGTATAGGCTGAAGGACCCCCTGTGGGTAAGTCCGACAGTCTCAAGTGCGGGATTTAAAGCGAGTGCGCAAGGATCTGCGATCAGTAGCTTAAGGACCCCCTGTGGGTAAATCCGGCGGCGGAACGCGATTCAGCCAAACAGTAGAAGTCAGGAGCAAGTGGGAAAAGGATCAAGGATCCGCGGCGGAACTGAAGGGTAAAACGAGTCGGGTTGTGCTATTCCCGGACACGACAGGTATCCTGGTGTCATAGCGATAGCGACGGATCGGCCTGGCGTACGCCTTGTCGATTCCTGACCGTTAAGACCAGGTGTGATCCTGTAAAGCGAGGGGTAGCCATTCGGGAACTCAAGCCCAACAGTGAAACCAAGCAGGGCAACCCTGGACGTATGCACAGCATATCACCTGGAGTTAAAGGAGACGCGACGCCACAACTTCTGGTCTACCATAGATCCTCCGGAGCGTTTGCACGCAGGTGTTTGGAGGCGAGTGGCGAACGCAACCGGGGGCGTGTCCTGCGAGGTAGGTAGGCCCTTCGTGCCCTGGTCCGGCCGCTGGGCACCGAGAAGCGCATCCGGATTAGGTGCCAGCCACGGCGAAAAGGCATTCCCAGTGACCCAAGGATACCGAAGGTCCACGGCACCCGCAAAGGAGAAGCAGCGACAGGATCAGCGACGGAAGCAGCAACAGGAGCAGCGATAGGAGCGGCGACGACGAGAGAGCAGCGACGACGAGGGAGCAGCGACGACAGAAGAGCAGCAACGACAACAACAGCGGCAGCACAGGCCCCGCAGCTAGAGCACGTGAGTCCAAACGGAGGGAACCGTGAGCCGATTCGGCGCAAGGCACCAAGACCACACGTCCTGCTGGGCGCAAGCTTTGGGAGGACGTGTATATTGGCACCAACCCGGAGCGGGGATCGGGGATCGACGGGAGGACAAGCGGTCGGTCGGCTTAGCCAAGCAGCCGGTGAGATTCATCCTTTTGTAACTTTATCGAAAATAAAGGGATATTTATTAAACGAAGCGCCCTGTGTTATCTTAGGGCTCGGGGAATCATGTCGAATATATAAATTCGGTGGAACGATCCCCCAAACTCTGTGAGCTAGCCGTGGCATTTGTTGCGAAAAAATATTAGCAAAAACAGTTCGTTACAACTGGCAGTCTATTTTCCATAGAAACAAACAGACGGGCAAACAGATGCTTATATCGACTCAAGAGGAGATATTGTCCAAGAATATATACCCTTTATATCCGAATACAACCCCCTTATAGGGTCGGAGATATCTCCTTCCCTGCGGTGCACACTTTCGCAAAAAATTATAATATCCTGTGCGAGGGCTTAAAACTACCCAATCTTTTGAATAAATCTTTTAGTCTATTGCCTTAACTTGTCCTACAAATTTCAAGGCGATTGATGAATTGTTTTTTTTTAGATATTTGAAAGACAGCTGAAAAAAGTTATTAAAAAATAAAGAGTTTAATAGTTAAAGAATGCCTTGCCGGGTGCACATAGCACCTCTCCAGCTGGTATCCAGGGCCAACACCGCTCTCCCAAGGTTTCCGCATGCAGCGACGCTGTTTCGTCGCCAAGCGCTGATAGGTCCCAGCTAATGCTATGGAAGATAAAGTCTTCGGTGTCTGTATTTGGTACAGGTGACGCCGGCTTCCATATAGATGCGTTTTCTGTGCAATTCTGCTTGCGATTCCAATGCTTAGACTACTCGTCTGCGAATTAACTGCGATCGTTGCCTTCAACATCACTGACCTTCAGCCCAATTTTGCATTAGACATCAGCTCTCGGAAATTTCGCGCCAATTTAAGGCTTCTCCCGCACATTTATATTCATTAGCCAGAGCGAGTTGATTTTTTTATTGGAGCTAGATTACTTTACTAGCTGCTTTGTGTGGGGCAAATTCATTTGTCTCCTGGTTTTTCCTCAATCCAGAAAACTCGTCTCGGTTATGTTGTTTGTGGAGGCTAAGGCCGTGATAATGACATGGTCCTTATGGCAGCTGAGTTGTTGCGACTAGTCGCGCAACTTCACGAATACTTTAGGACTGGCTTGGGATTCTTACTCTGATAGCTGCTGCTTTCTTTTTCTGCTCGTTAGTCCACGTCGAGCCCGTCCCAACACCTCTTTGGTCTTGTCGTCAATAGGGGTTGTACGAACCGCTTGGCCTAGTTGGTTCACTTATTACTAAAGCGAAAAAATTCTTGCAGAAGCCAAAGCGGTATCAGCTTTCTTGGGCTGAAAGCTCACATAAGGCTTTTAACGCGGAGTGGCAAAAGATGTGCCAAAGCTACAGTCACAGTCGGCCACCATGTTACCTGCTGTGTTTGGGAAATGGCCCAACCCGACTCGTGAACCATGGACTTCAGTTGCGGCATGGATCACAGATCCTTTCCCACTTGTTCTTATTCTTATGTTGGACTCCCCTCCAAGAACCGCTACGTTTCACATCGTTTCTACTTTCTTCTACTATCAATGGAACCGTTACGTGGAACATCGTTTCTCCTCACCGTAGTTTGCACGGCCACGCTGCACGTCCGACGACCATTACGATTCGGGGTTTTTTTAATTTCGGATTCCCCCCATTCCCCGTGTGACCACTCGGATACCTCCCTTACTTGACAGTTGAATGAATGCTTCCGAAGCCCCGTGTCAAGTCGTGATCGCCAAACTTACATTGATTTCGAGTGTTGAGAAGCTGCCTACGTATCAAAGAGAGTAGTGAGAGAGTAGTTGTGAAAATCCTTGGTGCTGGGAAATTGGTAAAGATCGATCGGAGGATGAATGATCTTTTGTGAGCCGCTTATTATTGTCGATGGATCCATTAAGAATATCCCACAATTGTCTCATAGCAAGTTTTCGTCATATAATAGTCCGCGCAGAGCGTAAAATATTGTATGTATTTCCCATTCCCCATCATCCGCTGCATACGTACAGCCAACCTTTCGACCAACCGACCGATGGGCACTGCCGCGTGACATATGGCCCGAGATTGTAAGGGTAGTAAATATCACGAAGAAGCGTTTTGCAAAGATAAAGCGTTAAGGATAAAACGTTTTATTTTGTACGTAGAGCATACTGATAAGATATGGAAGAAACCGAAGAGTCCGAGCATTATACCCTAAAGGGATAGTGTTGTGCATATGTCGAACTACAATGGCTTAGGAGTAGAGAACGAAAGTTTCTAGTCCTTCTACTAGGGACGTTAAAATTAAAGCGTGTTAGTAAATAGCAGCATTCTTCTACGGTTTGTTAGTGATGGTAAGTTGATTAACCAATGATGTAAATAAAGTTTTTGTCATGTACGGGTCATTAAATTCTTTTGACCATCTTGGACCATGGACCATGGGTATACTGCACCATATAACCATGGTGGATATAAGTAGATTGAAGTCTAGATTGGGCGCTTGTGAATTTATACTGAAGACAAAGCTTAACATCATCAGCGTACATCATTAAAAGTGAATCAATTAAGGCAAGGGGCAAGTCTTTAATAAGAAGTATAAAAAGTGGGTGCCCCACTTCTTTTTAACATCTTTAAAAAGGACACGTTGGGTTCTTCCTGATAAGTAGCTCGAAATCCAGATAAGGAAATCAGTGGGGAATCCCAAAAGACTGAGTTTACTTATAAGAAGCGAATGGTTAACAGAGTCAAATGCTTTACTGCAGTCAGTGTAAATGACGTCTGTTTGTAAGCCGGAACCCATCCGTGTCGAAAAATGTTAGCTCCAATAAGTTGATAGTGGTGGAGCGGCGCTTGATGAAGCCATGCGGCAGCGTCAGATTTTCGTTTGGTTTGCACAGTGCCTCAGCGCATTTATTCAGAACACAGTCTGGTACTCCCTTGGGGCATGGAAAATACACCGGCTTAACCTTAAGACGATCCGATAACACACCACTTTTATTAAAAGATGGGTAAAAATGGGCTGATTGGATATTATAGGTGTAAAGCTGAGATGGAAAGGTGAATACGTTGTTATAAAGTTATAAAACTATAGCATTCTGCGTTATGCACAGTGAAATCGGACCTAGTTACTAAGTATCTTAAAAAACTAATTGTACAGAAAGATGATTTAAAATTATTTAAAAGCCTATTCAGGCCGGGTTCGTAGCTATAATTATGGAGCAAAAATATGCTAAAATGCAGGCATTAATTTTAATTCCAGTGTTGGCTACTAGTAGCTTTTACTCCTTGGTCGCTAGTTCAGAAACCCTACCTCCTGCTATACAGGGTTCCTGGACTAGCTCTATATCGGCACCATCCTCACCCAGATGGAGCAGCAGCGCAGAAGAGGCTGCCTTACAAGGGTGGAGGGGGAAGGGGACATCTGACAGTTCACCCTCCACCATTTTGATCTCCGCCTCTTCATCGTCGAAGATTTCTTCATCGATGACTCGACTCGCACCCATCCTGCGCTGTAGCGACGCATCCGTGCTTTGGCCGTCGACATAAAACTTTGTACTCATCCTTCTTTCCTTTGCTCGCAGTATATTTGACGGAATGGGATCGATCGACTATATCTTAAAGCTGCCAGAACTGAATGATTGGGAATGCAATAACTTTGAAGTTTTTATTTAATTTGAAGAATGTGATTTTCATGGGAAAATCTTCTATGTTAGACGAACTGGACCAAAGTTTGTTTGCTCTACTTTTGTAGTAAACATTTGCTACTTCAGATGTTTCACCGACAATTGTGACCCGTAATTGTTCAATGAATGTTTCGATCGTATTCGTGTGCTGAATTCTTTACAGGGTTCACCCAATTACACAGCCACACAAAAAAAAAAAGTGTCCGGGTTGGGAGATCAGAGTACCCTATCCCCATGTATTTTGGACCGCTGAACACGAATCTGAAGTCCGTTTTGGTCCTGCACGTGTACGTTTCTTCCTAACCTCAAAAAAAGTTTTACGTTTTTGGAGGTATGCGACTTTTTTTTTAATTTATTGGATTTTCATGACGTATCCTCCCTCGAAACGCGAATATCCCGCGCTTCCAAGCAGCAGTCAACCGGCTTGTAAACCTCAATCTGGTGTTAAACTCTCCCGAGGACATAAACGACGCTGTAGAGATATTTGTCCGGAGCATTCATATCGCTGCCGAGTCCTCAACCTGTGGACAAGTCTCAAGCCACCCAAATCCACCTCAGGCTCTTTTAAAACCTGAAGTTATGGACTTGGTAAGGCGGAAAAGATCCTTACGTCACAGATATATGAGATCCCAAGGCTTAGTCGACAAGAGGGCTTACCGTCGTGCCGAGGACGAGCTTAAAAAACTTATGCATCGAACCAAGCGCGAATATTTTGATGAGATGCTCCTCAAGGCGGACCCCAAGAAACCGTACGGCTTCAACCTCTGGAAATCGACACGAAACATCAAACGACAGCCTCTCCGAAAGATCCCATAAAGAAAACTGACAATACATGGTGCAGGTCTGACTCAGAGATTTCTTTAGCTTTCGCGGACGAACTAGAGAAACGCTTTCAGCCATTCGACCTTGCGAGCCCAGAGGATCTTGAAGAAACAATGGCCTTCATAAATGCTTCTTCACCGAATGCTCTACCGATCCGACATGTCAGCCCAGAAGAAGTTTGTCTCCATATTCGAAAGCTACATGTCAATAAAGCGCCGGGCATAGACAATAGAATTGCCAAGGCTCTGCCTAAGAAGGGTATCCTGTTCCTCGTTCTCCTCTTTAATTCAATGCTACGTATCCACCACTTTCCCTCTTAAAGGACGTGTGCTGTGATAACGATGATACCAAAGCCAGGAAAACCGGAGAACCTTGTAGAGTCATACCGACCTATAAGCTTGCTTCCTACATTCTCTAAAATATTCGAGAGAATATTTTTAAGTAGAATTATGGGAGTAAGAAGCGTGCAGGTCGCCATTCCCGACCATCAGTTTGGTTTTAAGCATCGTCATGGGACCCCAGAGCAAGCACATCGAGTAGTGAATCACATTTTAAAGGCCTTTGAAAACAAGCAATACTGCTCTGCAATTTTCCTCGACGTCAAGGAAGCTTTTGACCGCGTATGGCATCTCGGACTACTTCATAAGTTGAAGTCATTACTCCCGACTGGCCAATTTCTGCTGCTAAAATCATACCTGCTTGATCGAAGTTTTATGGTCGAGGTGAGAGGGGAAAGGTCAAGCATTAGACTTGCTCGTGCTGGCGTTCCGCAGGGAAGCGTTCTGGGTCCCGTTCTCTACACTCTGTTCACATCGGACCTCCCAAGTTTAGTGGAACCGGGCACACTTTTGGCCACATACGCTGACGATACTGCCTTCCTTGTGAACTCTTCCTGCCGAGTCGAGGCATCAAGGATCACCCAGGAATTTCTGGACTCATATGGCAAGTGGGCTAACAGGTGGAATATTGCCATAAATAGCAGGAAGTCGGAACATTGCAGTTTCACTTTGAGAGCAAAGACACTACCCAGAGTCGAACTCCACGACGTCACCATCCCACAGTCACCCCAGGCCCAGTACCTGGGTCTGATCCTAGACAAGCGGCTCACCTGGAAGGAACAAACCAAGAAGCGACGCCCTAGCAAATGATCTCCACATTCCCTCCATTAGAGAGCAGATCAACCGTCACTCGAGTCGCTACAGTGATCGCCTCTTAGCGCACCCCAACCACCTAGCAGAGTCTCTAGCTAATCAAAATAACCGGAGAAGACTGAAACGAAGACACCCCAGCGATCTCTGGACAAGAGGACGTAATGTTTCCCGAGTCCTGAAGCAGTAATTTTACTGTAATCTCCTGTTATTGTATCCATGTTATCTGTTCACTGTTATACTCTACGTATTATAGCCATTAAGTTGGCTGATCGACGTAAATAAAACTTATATGTTAAATCAAAAAAAAAAAAAAAAAAGGATTTTCATGATTTTCAAAATTCAATATGGCGGACGAATTTTTCCACGAATTTTTTGAAATTTTTTTGAGAATTTTTTTGAATTTTGAAAATCTGACTTTAGATTCGTAATCAGCGACCCCAAAAACCCCTAAGTACCCAGTTTCATGAAAATCCAAAAATTTTTCAAAAAGTCTTTCCATCAAATTCGGTTATGTATTGTTCAAGGTTTTTGTTTTATTTCAATTGTATTAGTGGCGGAATTGATGCTTGCTCAGATTAATTAAGATCAGCAGAGATTGTCAGATATGTTTAACCTTATTCATCTATTGTGAAGTTTGCAAGGTCAAATATTTCTGGCTCTTCGAAGCCGGTTTTTGCTGATTATTCTTCGCATATAACTGGAGTTAAATCTTGTATAGGAATATTTAAGATAGTATTTAGGATAGATATCTAGACTAGAGTTATCTATCTAGAGTTTTATGAATATTACATTCTTATAAAAGCTTATAATTAATAAATAAATGGAAGCTAAAATTTCGAAAATTGACAGAGACAATATAAAATTTATTCGATCCTACGATATTTTCACGAATTTTGTCGGCAAAAAAAACTTGCAATAATAGCTAGAACAGGAAATGTTTAAAACGATTTATGCTAGCCACCGCCCCAGTGACTGGAGCCCAGCAATAGGTTCTGGAGCTCTGGGACTCCAATTTGTACCATCAACGTTGAAAATCAACTTGGAACATGTGTGGAACAACAGGCACATGCTGTGCTTATCTTATCATCATTAACATCAGATTCGAAGTAGTGGAGCCATCGAAGGTACTGTCCGATCTACACATCGTAGCGTGTGAAGAAAGGATTTTGATTTCGGTCAGCTCCATAATCAATTAGAAAAAATTCTTGGTACTACCCCGAGAGAGATCTGTTAAAATTACATGCATACGATTCTATTTTGAGTACTATGTGCGTGTGAAAAATTGCTGCTTATGTATAAGGTTTGCATGCGTCACTACACACGCGAATATGTAAAAATGCTTTCGGTTGCCATTTTCAATTTCAGACGATTTCAGCTTTTGGTAAATCATAACAATGACAATTATCGTACATATCGTCTTACAGAGAGCAAGCGTTGTGTTCAAGACTATAAATATGTCGCTTTAATATCTAAGCTGGCGGATTAATGCTTATAAAGAAACAAAAATATATAAAAATAAAAAAAAAATTATGGTGGAACCTTCCTGATATTAAGAACAATGCTCTAAAAGAGGGGTACCCAAGCGTAGCTTATGACGCTGCCCTAAAACTTGGTTGTTCCTGACTATTTTTTGATTTGAGAAAATATTTGATATATTTGATATTAATATATTTATTAGATATCTCGAGCTTGATTTAGACTCGTTATACTCCATTCACCAGCCGAGAATTCTACCTCTCGGCGTCCCTGATTTCTTGGTGTGCAAAAAATTTCTTAATCAAAAGTTATCGCTCTGTGGAACCCGCACGTTCCTGCGCTGCCACACTTTTGTTTCCGCAAGTTCCAGCGCTGGCACACTTTTGTTGCAGAAATGTTTAAAAAGTTTCTTATTTCTGATCGTTTCTAACCTTTAACTAAATGTGCTAAACTAAATTTACCATATTATTAAAAAATAATTTTAATTTGTTTTCAGTATTCCCATAAAATGGATTATTTAATTTGATAAAGTATTCAACGAAATGTTGCTGATTCCCTTTTGTATAAACAATTTTACCTTTAAAATATTAATATCAAATAAATAAATTTTTCTTTATTAAGTCTAAGAGTGTTTTTATTATTTAGAATAGGTACCGACACATAAGCTTACACATACTTTAGTTAATAATCTGAAAAAGCGGTGCAAAAGCCATTGAGTCAAGCGTCCGTGGGAGACGTATCCTTGGCGGACTGGACGGCAGCATTTACACTCATTCCTGAGTCGCTATAAAACTAGTCTCTTAGTTTTAGAGCTATCGAGTTGAAACTTTGCACACATCCTTCTTTTGTTGCAGGCAGTATATAAGTCGGAACGGGATCGGTCGACTATATCATATAGCTGCCATAATACTGATGGATCGGAAATGTCATAACTTTGGTGTTTTTGAAGTAAGGACTTTCCACACATGGTAGAAAGGGTGCCCCAATAAGAACGATAGGAAAATAAATTCAAATAAAACGAAAATTATTTTAGACATCAAATTGGTTTTGGCTTTATTTTAAAGCTTCATTCATGCCATTATGTATGGAACGAGACATGATTCAAATGATGTCGGAATTTCTGGCAGTGGTTCAAGCGTTCGGTCCAATTTGGGATAACCAAGGTGGTTGCATTATATATACCAACTATACACGATACGATATATATATAATAATATTACCTTTTTATTTAAACTTAATTTATAAATACTTAATTTAATTTAGTTGGAATTTATTTTTAATTTCGTTTGGTTTTTTTCAATATATGTTGCTTCCAGGTAAGTTAAAATTCTTAAGCATTCATCGTAGAATTTTATAAAAAAGTATCTGTTGGTACTATATTTTTTAATAATGTTGAATAAATTAAAGGGTAGGAGTTTTGGCAGCTTCTGAAGTAGTCCCTTGTGCCTTATTCTGTCAAATGCCTTTGCAATGTCCAGGTGAACAGCAATACAATATTTCCTCGTATCTGTGATGGATCTGCTGAATAATTAAGTTTTGCTTTCGGAATCAAAATTGATCTGAGGGGATAACGCCTTTTTGTTTAAGGATTGGGTTAATCCTGTCAACACGCATATTTTCGAATAGTTTGGATAGGATGGGTAAGTAGACTGATTGGTCTGAATGAAATTACATAAGTGGCATTCTTACTTGATTTTAAAATTGTTATGATTTGGAAAACTTTCCATGTTTTCGGGAAATATTGTAGTCTTAGATTCCATTGAATATGTATCTAAGGTAAGGTTGTTACGTCATTAGTTCTTTCAGTATTTGATTTCTTGATTTCTTTCAGATTAATATGGTATGTTGTATTGAAATGTCTGGATTTTAAATTGGGTCTGTAAGCTAGATATTTTAGTTCGTCCTTGTTGTATCAGCTTTCTCTTTATGGTCTTTGCGCTTGTGTTTGGCTTGGTTTTAAACGAAGTCTTGTGTATGGTTATTTTTGTAAGCTAGGTTGCTTTCCAAAGAAAAGCGTTTATAGCTGTTTTCGTTTTTATGCTGCTCATGTATTTTTTCAGTCGGTTATCCTAATTATCCCTATTAGTTGAGACACATGTTGTATTTGGCAAAAATATCTTATCTACAAAATTTCATGAAGATCGGTCAACTATATCTTATAGCTTTCATACTTTGGTGCATACTTTGGTGTATTTTAAGTTAGAAAGATGGGACTTGGTACATAATCCATTTTGGGCAAAGTAATCCGATTTGCCAAATTTCCTAAGTATCGGTCGATTTTCTGTAGCAGCCATATAATTGAACGATCGGAAATAGCACAACCTTAGCTGCAAGGCTATATCAACTTCGTCTCCTCCCAAAGTTAGCTTTCCTTTTTGTTTATGAATTTTTTGTCAAGTTAAATTACAAGGAGGGTTATCATATTCATCATGTTGGTTATTTGAACAATCTTTTTTTTTAATCTTTGTATGCATTTATTGTGCTGCAGGAACAATTACGGTAAATTATATGTTAGTTATACTGTTCTGCGCTGCAGCTGAAGAAATATCCAGCGTTTTAATCTACTCTTCTTGGGTGAGGTACAAAGTGCTTGAGTCAGACGATTCGCATGGCAAGAGAGTCTTCTTATATGGGCGCTTGCAAAGACGTTAAGGGTGTAACCCACAACTGGAACGCTAAGCTCCTTTTAGATGTCCTTATTGCGGATGTACCACTCAGAACCCGTTGCCAAGCGTAGGAAACGGCTTTGGTCCTTGCTGCCACGCTGTGACACCTCCATTTCCATGTGACACCTCCATTTCCATTTGTTAGACGCTGTTATCTTTTATCAGCCAGTGAACCTTTTTAGGCTTGTCGTCTAAGCTGGCTCTGACTCTTCTTGTGTGCTTCGCGAAAGTCAAGCGCTGTGTTAGCAGTGAGCCATGGAGAAAGACCCCCGGGCAGCAGTCCTTCCTAAGGGTGCCAGTTACCACCACACATTTATGCGGGTTGATCGATATGTTCCAGCGGCAAGCCACATTTTTCAACCCTTTTTGGAGCCGCTGGAGATTATCAGTAATAGACGCAAGCGCTCCTGAAGAGAATGGCCGTGGCCGGGGAAGGGGAGCTCGTGGATATAGAGGCTGTACAGGGTGGGCCCTAAGGCCCTGCCTTAAGGACACCTGCAGAGATTAGCCTAGGCCCCGAGGCTGCTCCATCTTGGACCACTAAAAGGTCCTTTCGTTTGGGAAGCTATCTATTCGCTGAATGATCTGCGGGTGTAGAAGGTTTTTTAACTTGTAGGAGACCCTGGTGCCACACCATGTTAAAATGGAATCCATTCGTGATGAACTTTCCGACACTGTGCAGCTGTTCAGGGGTGCCGTAAGCTCTTCGGAAGCCGAATTGTTGGTTTGGTATCGCATTCTGCACTCCAGGAGAGAAGAGTTACAGGATACATCGATCTTGGGCCTTACCAAAGGCAGGAAGATTCTGATTGGTCAATAACTGTTCACTTCGCTCGGTGGCTTTTTTTTGTGAGAATTACCACATTTTCTATTTCGTCCATAGTCTCGTTTATTGTGACAGGGCGCACTGGTAGGAAAAACTGCATCTGCTCGACGAAGCGGTCTGGAATGGCTTAAAGTGTTCTTATAGATTGTCAGCAATAGCCCCTACTCAGGAACCATCCTCTTGCTTGACGGAATGTCCGTCTGTCTGTTTCTATGCAAAATAGTCTCTTAGTTTTAAATCTATCGACTTGAAATTATTGCACGGTTTCCGTGGCATACGCACAGCCCACGTCCCGCCCAACCGATCGAGGCGCGCTGCCGCATAACGTAACGAATCTTGCATTTTAATTGAAGAATGGAGTTGCATTTTAATTGAAGAATGGAGTCTGTAGCTGAGACCATTGAAGCTGCTGCGGCAATCCGGGAAAGGATGCTGCGGAGAAGAGCAGAGGTGGCCTGCCAGGAGATGGAGGCGCTGCATTATAAGGCTGCGGCGCGGACTGAGGATTGTTCCATTATTGGGCTGGAGTCAGTGGAGAAGCGTTTGCGTGAGCGGTTCACCGCGCTGCAAGAAGAGTTGGAGGAGCTTAATTTTAGCAAGATCGGGAGTGATCTGTATTGGAGATTCTCGCAGTTGGCGACTGATGTGCAGGTGGAAATTCAGGTGGAGGTTGCCAAGCGCTCCATGAGAATCGCTGCCCACTCCACACTTCTCGACGGTGCCAGTGTATCGCCAATGCCATACAAGCAAGCCCCCTCCTTGCCACCGTTGCCGATGCCAACATTCAGCGGCGGCTATGCCGAGTGGCCGGGTTTCTGCGCCCTTTTTAAGACCACGATCGACAGCCATCCTCACCTAACGAAAATGGAAAAGCTCCGGTGGCTCATTTCATGCCTGCGCGAGTCAGCCTTGGATACGGTGAGAGCTCTGGAAATTAATGACGCGAACGACGATGTGGCCCTTGACCTATTGCGCAATCGTTTTAGTAATCGGTGCTTAATATTTCAGTCTCACATTAATGAGATCCTGCAGCTTCGTGTGGTCGAGCCAGGGTCTGTTGCTACTTTGCGGGAGCTATCCGATCGGTTCAATGGGCATATGCGGGCTCTTATGAGTTCCGGATCAGCTGCCGAGATCCAAGGATGCTTGCTTATCCAGATTATCCTGCAGAAGTTGGATCCTGCCACAAAGGCCAAGTGGGAAGACACTCTCGCCGGAAGCAACGACAGCCTTCCGTCTTGGGAGTCCATGGCACGATTCTTGGAGCAAAGGTGCCGGACTCTTGAATGCGTCAAGTTTTCTTTGGCGGCGTCTCCACCAGCTAACCAAGTGGGCCGAGGTAGATCTTCGAATAACCGATCTTCGTGCATGGTTATTAACGCCCGTCCTGCTCTATGCGCCCTGTGTGGCATTTCAGTGCACGAGCTTCCTTCTTGTTCAAAGTTTAGTGCTTTGACAATTGAGGAACGGTACGACGAAGTGCGGCGTCTGGCTCGCTGTTATGTTTGTCTGGAGGATGGCCATCTCGCTCGCGGATGCTCAGCTTCCCGCTGCAATCACCGTCATCATATTTTGTTGCACCCTTGCGGGCAGATTTCACCCGCACGAGTCTCCCGTCCCATCGGTGCCGTTACTGTTGCGCACCCATCCCGCTCAATCAACCCTGTTATGAACCAGGATCGTAATGCTGAGCTAGTTCTCCTGCCAACAGCCAATGTACTCGTTCGTGGTTGATCTGGAGCCTTCTTGCCTTGCCGAGTTTTATTGGATTCCGGCTCACAAGTGCACCTCATCTCGTCGCGGCTGGCGAATGAACTACAGCTTGGCCAATCCAAATGCTCCACTACGGTGGCCGGTTTCGGCGGCGCTGGGTTTGATAAGGATGGAGCATTCGTTAATGTGTGCTTGAAGTTCTGCCTTAGCACGTATTCAGTGGATATTGAGGCTGTTTTAGCTTCACATATAACGGACTATTAACCTAGCCAGGACATAGATGCTTCGCGCTGGAAGATTCCTGGCAATTTGGATCTAGCTGACCCTAACTTCCACAAAACGCAGCGAGTGGACCTGTTGATTGGAGCCAGCTTATTTTTTGACCTATTGTCGGCTGGTCAAATCCAATTAGGTCACGGGCTCCCCATTGCCCAGAATACTCGATTTCGCTGGGTGATTTCTGGACGCGGTGAACTATCACGGGAGGTGTCGTCGCTCTATGCTAGGAAAGACAACCCAAGGAATAACCACTGGAATGATGTGACTGCTGCCCCTTCCAACAGTGTTATTGAAGGCCCACCCTTCAATGGGGGGAGGATGTTGGGCCAAGCAGCCACCAAAAAGTGCATTTAAAATAATCATAAAATGCTTAGCTGCAGCTGTTGTTGTCAGCATGTATTCTTCTCTGTTTTGTCTCCCAGTTTCGCATGCGCTTTATTGGTATTTGTAGCGTATGCGCTTTGGGAAGCTTTGGTTGAGCTTCTGCGCAAGCTCTTGGGGTTTCTTTTGTTGTGATTTGGAGTTGATTGGAGCCGCATAGATTAGGGTTAAATTGAACCCAAAATAAATATATTGAAACACTGATTTGAAAAGCGTGTGTTTATTCGGCTGCTATTAAAAACTATTATTAGCAAAACAGTAAGTATCACGTGGAGCAAACTGAGATATGGAACAGACCATTGTAGTCCAAATATAATAAAAGCCTAAAAGGATCGTGTTGGGCATATGCCAAACTACAATTACTAAAAAGTAGAGGTCGAAAGTTTCTAGTTCTTCCAATAGGAACGTTAAAGTTTAAGCGTTTTAGTAAATTCTGGCTGTCTACATTACCATCAATCAGATTAAATAGAAACAGGACACCCAGCATCGTTCAACGGTTTGTAACTTTGTTAGTTATGGTATTTTGATAAATAATAGTCTATGGTACGAGGGAAAGTGAAGATTTGCATCCCAATTAAGTCCTTAAAGAGCGAAATTCAGGAATTAGTTTTGTACATATTTTATGCGATCTCGGTCCGCATTTAGGACTTCAGACACACCTTAACGATACTTAAGAAGCGGACGGTTCAATGATGTATATAAAGTTTTTGTTATGTCATTAAATTCTTTTGACCATCTTTTAATATGCTTGGTTTTATTTGCTGTAGTGGATATATGGTCGGTAAATTTTAGTTTCAAATCTAATAGGACACCCAGATCGATAACCTGAGTTAATCGTTCAAAGCGTACCCATAAAGAAAGTACGTAGCCTGGTGAGGGCTAGATCAATAATTGTTAATGAATAATGTAAAAAGTAATAGTTCATAATGATTTCCTAGGGGTACACCAGATGTGACGCGGATAAAACGCAAATATCTTTAAAGAAGAAGCGGTGGGTTCTTCCCAAAAAGGAGCTAGAAATTCGAATAAGGAGATCAGTTGGGATCCCAAAAGACGGAGCTTACTTCTAAGAAGCGAATGGTTAACAGTGTCAAATGCTTTACTGAAGTCAATATAAATGACGTCTGTTTATGAGCCATTCCAGAACCCATCCGTGACCAAAGATGTAAGCTCCAATAAGTTGGTAGTGCGTCGCTTGATGAAGCCATGATGGCACGGCGAGTTTAATAATACTACACAGGTGTTGCAAATGTGGGGTGACTCATTTTTCAAAAAGGTTTGGAATTGCCTCTTTTCCCTCTTTTTTATTCAGAGGAATAATTTAAGATTTCTTTCACATAAGGGGAAAGATCGAAGTCTCCTGCGACAGATTATAGATTTTGAGGAGGGGCTCGCTCAGAGCCTCGGCGCAGTTTTACAAAACCATGCCGTGTACTCAATCGGGACCTGGGGAAAACACGGATTTAACCTTAAGAAGATCCGATAACACACCACTTTGATCGAAAGATGGGCGAAATATAAGATTGACTGATTGGATATTAGGAGGCTGAGCTGAGCTGCTGCTAGGTGAATACGTAGTTTGAAAAAACTGTGCAAAGAGATCGGCCATTGCCTGATCAGTGTTCGCATAAGAGCAGTGGGGGAAAAGATACAAGTTAAGGTGTCCTTTCATTGGTCACCTGATAATTAAAACTCCGTTCATGTTCGTTGGTTAGATACAATTTATTCTTCAGTTCTTAGGCTAACAATTCATACGACAAGTCCTTAATTAGTGATTGGAAATAGTATTTAAAGGAGTACAATTTGAAAGTAAGTTAAGAATGTTTAGATTAGGCTTCGAGGTTCTGAGGTCCGGAGAAGACTGACCACGCAGAGTTATGACCCTCCGATCGTCGGTACGGAATCGGCCGATCTCCCGCTCGAACTCTATATGTGGTATCAGCGTGTGTGGTGTCGGCGTGTGTGGTGTCAGTGGGTGTGGAGTCAGCTATCCGGTGTCAAGAGTCAGCGTAACACTTAGAGTTTGTGTCAGCTCTCCCGCAACATTTTAGTCAGCGTACATAGTTGCACACTTGTGACTTAGTTGCACTCTTGCGACATACCCGGCTGTACTTGAACCCACAGCACTTGAGTATTGGGAATTGCTTATGCTGTGGATTCGGGTTTAAGAGTCTGGGGTCGAGTTCAGGGCGTAGTAGTAGGGGGCGAATAATGCTGAGCAAAGGGAGGGGCTCGAATGTGCCGGGTGATAACTCCTCCCCCTCTAAAAGTCTGCGTCCCGCAGATCAATTAACAGAATGGTGGGCTGTTGTCGATGTCCTCTTTGGGTTCTCCAGGTCTTCGGTTATAACCCTCGTGGTTGGTATTCCTTCGGTGGAGGTCAGCTTCCTCCAGATGATGAACAGGATCAAGAAGACTACTAGTGTTAGTGAAGCCTCCAAGACATAGGAAAAGGTTACGCCTAGTGAAACGCCAGACATCACCTGTGTGTTTTTCGCGTTGACGTCATCAACGTAACCAAGGGAAGGTCTATAGTCAGTTACCGTAATGTTGGTCAGTACTGGTGGTAAGGCCACAGGGTGATTTGCGGAATAGGCGGTGAAGTTTTTGTTCCGGACGGTGACGACTTCGTTGTTGAACTGGACTATGTACGTCCCTTCCAGTTGGTAGTCTCTTTCGGGTGTTGCAAGCGATCCATTATAATTGGAGAGGAATAATGTCCCATCCTCGACTAACTGCACGACCTCTTCGTTGCTCCGAAGGTATGAGCAGGATGCATGGCCACCCTTCAGGAGCCGTGGAATGCATGAGTTCTCCTCCAAAGCTATTAAATCCTCTTCTATTAAATCCTGCCGATGGAGGAACAGCTGCCCACTACTGCATATGTTTCCTCTCCGTTTAGTGCGAGCTTCTGGTGCTCGAGCACTATTTGTCTTCCGCCTGATACTGTTGGATACAAGCGTACAAGTTCGTATCTCCTATTAGATACTTTGGGGAGGGCTAGGATGTATAGTAACGTCGTGCCATTGGAGAGTACGGTTGGCCGGGAAAATTCCACTGCCTCCACAGCGTTTTGGTACGGGAGATCGTTGACTTCCGTGAGTATAGTTTCAATTTCTTCGTGATCCAGAAGGTTCGAATTCGTCACTCCCGTTTTGGCAAGTTGGCAGGCCCTCGTGATTTCCGCCACTTGGTCAGCCAGGATAATTGCCTTATGTAGCGTCGCTGTAACTGCGTGGAGATCTCCGTCAATCGCATTGACTCTCGCTACCACATCATTTAGTTGTTGAATTGATTTGTGGCTTGCGTCGAAGAGTCGAGCGTTGATCCGAATTTGCTGGGCAATGTTTTCGGTGATCATCTTCTCCGAGTTGAGTACCGCATTCCAGTCCTCTGCATCCGGTGATCCTGCTATCCATTTCCAGGCTGAACCCAGCCAGCTTACCGCTCGAGCTCTGCGTGATGTTGGCCTCATCACTCTGTTCATCCCTTCCGCTGCCTGCTCCAGGTAATGCCTCGTTATTGTGTTGATACGTTGATCCGTCAGGGTTGCCGCATCCCGGCTAGTTTCGTCCACTAGCTGCATCATCCTCGATATGTCGATGACGTGAACCAGTTTGAACATTCCGTTGATGCGCCATACTCCTCCTTGTTGCAGGGGTACGACGGGTGCGTCGTATTTTTATATGCGCGCGGCTGACGTGAGACCGAAGATTGTGAGGCTTGTAGGGCATTGATCGAGAAGGAAAGAAAAGCTTGTGTATGTACTATTCATACTTATAATATCTTATTCTACGTTTAATGTTTTGTGAGAGTGTTAAAATAAAAAAGTTTTGTGTGTTTTGTTTTTTTCTTAAAAAAGAGAGGGTCGTAAAGCGCTCTTCAATTCCTCAAGTCTGCTTTTGTGTAAGATTTTCCCTGATTTAGTTTTTATCGTAACTCCGCGATTCTCTTGGACCTCCTCTGGTCTGAAACGTTGCTTCTCTTTAGTTTTAATTTGCTTATTAGCGACGAAAACCTTATCTCCCGACTCGAATTTTTATTATGCGCTATATTGGCCATAATCTGGTTTCGCTCGATCAGGCCTCTAACGTCTTCAAATGTTTTTTCCTTGAAGTTTGATAATCCCTGATAATTGATGCGCGATGCGCGGTTTAAAAATAGGTCGACGGGCTTTTTGTTTGTTACTGAATGGACAGTGTTGTTGTATCTGTCCACAGCGATCAGTGCTAACTGTGCACTCGTGAAATTTGGATGTTCAAATTTCAAACACCGGAAAATTTCCAAGAAGGTTGAATGAAATCTTTCCACTTGGCCGTTAACTTCGCTCTTCTGAGTAGGGGTATAATATAATTCGATCTCCAATGTTCGGAGATAGTTTAATACCGTCGGACAAAGGAGACCCCTTTCGTTGTCTGTCACTATCATTCTAGGCACCGTAAAGTAATGAAGGGCCTCTAACAGTGTTTCGCGGAGGTGAATTGATGCCTTGGATTGTAGGGGAAAAAGTTTGGCAAATTTCGTAAATTTGTCGATACAACTTAGATAAACCCTCTGCGTTATTCGAATTTTATATAGCTTAAAATTCTCAAAGCATGTAGATTGCAAGGATGGGAGGTAAGTCTCGGCAATCTTCACACCATTAATTATGGATTGTTTCAAATATTTACCGAGTATATTCACTAAATCGGACATGGTCTCATCGTTAAGCCGAATTAAATGACGGACATAACCAACATGTGGGTGCTCGCATGAGTACTCAAGCTGGTTTTCTTCAAAAACCAGTTGATTCCTAAATGCATTGATTGGTGTTTCCACATGTGGTATTAATTGGGAAGCATCCTCAAGCGCACTGTGAACGGTGGCCAAGGAGTCGGTTTCAGAGGCAGTGCCCGTAGTTAACCCGAGGTAGTTAACTTGCGTCGTGATACGCGAAAGGGCGTCAGCAACGACGTTGGATTTACCGGGCTTATACAAAAGTGTGCAGCCATATTCCTCAATTCGCGACTTCCATCGCTTGAGTTTCGCATTGAAGTTGCGATTGCCCAACGCGAACGTAAGTGGTTGATGATCGGTATATACCTTGATAGACCCTGCGCCGTAGAGATAAGATCTACGATTGTCTAATGCCCATACTATGGCGAGCATTTCTTTTTCTTTGGTAGCGTAACTTTCTTCGGTTTCATTCAGTGAACGAGAAATGTACGCTATTGGTCGATCCTTGCCCTGCTCGTCTTGGGACAGAACAGCACCTATGGCATAGTCCGACGCATCAGTGGTCAGATGGAATGGTTTATTAAAATCGGGGAAGGCTAGGACTTCAGAGGAGGCAAGAATCGCCTTGAGGTCATTAAAGGCCTGTAAGGCCACATCATCTAGCTCTATCGGGACCTTCCTAGATTGCGATGCTTTAACTCTACCGAACTCTCCTCTCGTCAAATTCGTCAATGGCTTTGCAACTTTCGCATAGTCCTGAATGAATTTCCTATAATACGAGGTCATTCCAAGAAAACTTTTCAGCTCCTTCATGTTAACAGGGGGCTTCATATTAGTTATTGCTTTCACCTTCTGGGCGTTTGCTTTAATGCCGTCCTGCGTAACAATGTAACCTAAGAACTCAACTTGTGTGGAGAGCAAACGTATTTTTTCCAAGTTTACATGGAGTTTGGCCTTCCGAAGATTTTGGAAGACCGCACGCAAATTGTTCCAATGGCTCTGATAGTCTTCGCCGAAAACAATAATATCGTCGATGTAGACGTAGCAGATCTTGCCGATGTGTTCTCTCAAAACATCGTCAATCATCCGCTGGAAGATTGCCGGGGCATTTTTTAGACCAAATGGTAGACGAAGGAATTCGTATTTCCCATTGAGGGTGGAGAAGGCGGTTTTAGGAATGTCTTTTTCATTCATGTGGATTTGGTGGAAGCCAGACGTCAGATCAATTGTCGTGAAATATTTGGCTTTCCCAAGGCTAGCTAGAGTAGAATATATATCCGGTATTGGGTAAGTATTGGATATCGTAACCGCATTCAGGCGCTTGAAGTCAATGACCATGCGATACTGTTTTTCACCATTTGGCTTAGGTTTTTTTGGGACAATCCAGATCGGAGGGTAATACGGGCTGGCAGATGGCCTTATTATTCCCCCGTCTAAGAGTTCTTGTACTTGCTTTTCAACCTTCCCCCTCATGCTCGTGGGGTATGGGTAACTGCGAGTGAAAATGGGGTCTTGGGTACTAGTACGTATTTCGGCCTTAACGGTTGTATTCACCGATTCCCCTGACGAAAGTGGTTCAAAAATTGATGCAAATTCTTTAAGTAGATTGTCCAGCGCTTGTTTGGTTTCATCGTCATGATCGCCATCAATCAGGGCATGGACATTGGAGGAATATCTTGCCAGAAGGGGTAGCTGGCAGGGGATATTAACAGGAGATCGTTTTTCCGATCAATTAGGGCTTTTGCTTCCCTGAGAGTATCGTCACCGATGATACCGTCGAAGGAATTCAGACCAGGCAGAACGTAGAAGGTGGTAATTGAGTCATTGCCAATGGGCTCAAAGAATCGTCCTACCAGGCAATGCGTGATTTTAACATTACCAGCAGCAGATTCAACATAAAAGGGAGTAGATAATGGGATGGAGCCGGCGGAGTGTTTTTGGCTAACAAAGTTCTTATTCGCGCCAGTGTCGATAAGAAACTTTAACTTGTTGTGAAACTTTAAAATTTGCCTCATCGTTAGCGTTCTCGTTGTCGGCCTTATGGTATGGGGCATCATACTCAAAGCTCGTGAACCGCCGTCATGTGGTACAATCTTTGTGCCTTCTTGAAGGGATTCAGACCGGATGAAGTATTTTGGGACCTATACTCGGAGTCGCTTCCACGGCGTATGCCAAAGCCGCACTGATTCGACTGACCAGACCGATTTGATTCCATCTTAATGGCTGGTCGTGGTCCCTGGAATCTATTAAAGCCTCGTGAGTTACCAGATGAACCATCGTTAAAGGTTGCGGCCACCGGTGCCCTCACTGGTGGTTGGAACGAAGGCGGAAACCGTGGGGCTATTGGAGGCGCATAGCGTGATGCGTTTGTTAGGTAGCGGGGTTGGCAAAAATGAGGTGAACCTATTTGTGTACCCCTGACCGATACATTTTGCAGCTCCAGGCAAAAGGAATATGCCTCAGGCAAATTTTTCGGACCCCGGATGATCAGTAATTTAGAGGCATCGCCGTTGAGCCCTCTTACAAAAACATCCAGTGCTTTATCCCTATATATCTCAATTAGGGCACTGGCCACGTTAGGCGCGTGCTCTGATTGTTTTAATTTGTTTAGGATCAAGGAATAGTGATTATTGACATCATTGCAGAATTGATCTAGGGTTCTACCTGCCTGTGTCAATTGGCTTAATTGATACTCAAGGGTTCGGACGTCTCGCTTGTCGGCGTAGTGAAGCGAGAGGACCCGCTTAATTTCCGACCAATCATCGTCTTGTACATTGTAAGAAGAAAGCGCCAAATCGGCGACACCTCTTATTTTCTGTCTAATTTAAAGAATGATGGTCCTATACAAGGGCTTGCCTATAATGATTTCATAATCATTGACAATGGCTTGCGCCCTGTTAATCCAGGACACATATTTTCCAGGCTCCCCCTCAAAAGTCTGGAGTTCCTTAACGCAATCTGGCAAAGTAGACGTTTCCTTCAATTCATATTCGGTGCGCAGACGGACCAAGGGAACGGGTTGGATCACCGCGGGATTACGTCTTTCATGGTCTTGCTCGAGTGTGGCTACCCTCGTCCCGACTTTCCTAATATCCTCCTTAACTGCTATAACCTGATCTAAGAGGGTCTTAAGGCTCTCGTCGAATTTTTGCAGGGTGGCCTTGATTTCTTCTATTTCAAGAGGAAGGGGTAAATGTTTTATTCAGAAAAAATACTATAGACCTATGCCAAGGGGTCCCAAGAGAATGACGTGTAAGTCGTATAAAAAATAGTAAGTAAGTAAGCAATTTAATTTTTTGAATTCTTGAAATATAATTTTTAGTATTCGTAAATGGTGGTTGTAATTTTTTGTTTTTTGTTCTTTTTTCTTACAATATAATTTTTAATATTTGTTTTTTCCGTGCAATATAATTTTTAATATTCGTAAATGGTGTTTGAATTTTTTAATGATTATGTTTATGTCAAAGGGAATATTCAATCTTTGTCTGAATTTATTATCTTTGAGGAGGAAGGGAGGAAGCGCTTTACTTACCCTTTACAAGTATTTGTGTATCGATATTGGAGTGCTCGTGTTCGTCTTCAAATTCTGATAATTAGAAAAAGAAATTTTTTTAAATATGAGGAATAGCAGAATATTATATTATTTAATTGTAATAGGGTGTAGAGTGAGCGTGTATTACGGGTGCTGTTTTGTTGCGTATATTGTATACTTTTAGTTTTCCTTTTTTGTTGCATACTTTAAGTTTCATTTTTTTTGTTGCATACTTTTAGTTTTTCTTTTTTGTTTCGTGCTTTTAGTTTTTCTTTTTGTTTCGTGTGTTGTAAATTTTTGGTTTTGGGCTTGTCTTGTGTTTTTTTATTTTCTTGGTACTGGGCGCGGTGGTCCGTATTGTTCCGTTTTAGCCCGCAGGCCTACTCAGGTACGGTTGCACACACAACCCACTGGGCAGCTTTTTTTGGGTGCATTCCACACCTCTTAGCGTTTCCAGTAGGTTGCCACACACCATTTTTTATCTTTATTTTTTGGCTTATATTTCTTGCCACACGCGAATATGCTCACGGTGGTTCTCTTATTTTTTTATGCACGGCAATATTTTAACACTCGCGGATATGCCAGTGGCAAACCGCCGCAGTGGGTAATTCCGTTTCTTTACTTTTATAACACAACACAACCCTTTTTATATTATTTTTGGTTATAGTTCTTGCCACTCGCGAATGTCTTCGCGGCGGTTCTCTTATTACTTTATATGAAGCAATATTTTAGCACCCGCGAATATGCTATGGTAGCAAACCGCCGCGGTGGGTAATTACTTCATTATTTTATCACAACACATATTTTTCTTCTTTTTCTTTTAATTTTGTTTCATATGCAACATTTCGTAATTCTTCGATTTCATTTTCATTTTTATATTTCATTCTCATTTTGTTCTTACATTACCCACTCTTTTCCCTAACCATTTTCCTCTCTTTTTTGTTCTACTCTGAAAAACTTTACATTATTTTACTTATAGCACCTTTACACTTTTCTCTATCTATTTTGTCATTATACCCTTGCAGAGGGTATTATAATTTTGGTCAAAAGTGTGCAACGCAGTGAAGGAGACATCTCCGACCCTATAAAGTATATATATTCTTGATCAGGATCACCTCCTGAGTCGATATGAGCATGTCCGTCTGTCCGTCTGTCCGTCTTTCCGTCTGTCTGTTTCTACGCAAACTAGTCTCTCAGTTTTGAAGCTATCGAGTTGAAACTTTGCACACACCCTTCTTTCCTTTGCAGGTAGTATATAAGTCGGAACGGCCGGGATCGGTCGACTATATCCTATAGCTGCCATATAACTGATTGATCGGAAATGCCATAACTTTGGTGCTTTTTATGTTAGAGGATTGGGACTTTCCACACATGGTTTATTTGACCAAAATATCTTATGTACAAAATTTCATAAGGATCGGCCGACTATATCCTATAGCTGTCATAGAACGATCGAAATTGACATAACTTTGGTGTTTTTTAAGTTAGAAGGATGGGACTTGGTACAGATTACTCTTTGGGCAAAATAATTCAATATGCCAAATTTCATAAGAATCGGCCGACTATATACGATCCGCTATATATTTAATAATATAAGATGCGTGGCGCCACCTAGCGGACTGCAAGGGTATATAAACTTCGGCTCCGCCCGAAGTTAGCTTTCCTTTCTTGTTTTATTATTATTTTCTTGAAAGAAAAAACAAAAAATCCTCGTTACTTCACTTCTATACTTTTTCCACTTTTCCTTTTTTATACCCTTGCAGAGGGTATTATAATTTTGGTCAAAAGTGTGCAACGCAGTGAAGGTGACATCTCCGACCCTATAAAGTATATATATTCTTGATCAGGATCACCTCCTGAGTCGATATGAGCATGTCCGTCGGTCCGTCTGTCCGTTTCTACGCAAACTAGTCTCTCAGTTTTAAAGCTATCGAGTTGAAACTTTGCGAACACCCTTCTTTCCTTTGCAGGCAGTATATAAGTCGGAATGGCCGGGATCGGTCGACTATATCTTATAGCTGCCATATAACTGATTGATCGGAAATGCCATAACTTTGGTGTTTTTTAAGTTAGAGGGTTGGGACTTTCCACACATGTTATATTTGACCAAAATATCTTGTGTACAAAATTTCATAAGGATCGGCCGACTATATCCTATAGCTGTCATAGAACGATCGAAATTGGCATAACTTTGGTGTTTTTTAAGTTAGAAAGATGGGATTTGGTACAGATTCTATTTTGGGAAAAACAATCTGATCTGCCAATTTTCATAAGGCCGACTATATACGATCCGCTACATATCTAATAATATAAGATGCGTGGCGCCACCTAGCGGACTGCGACTGAACTGCAAGGGTATATAAACTTCGGCTCCGCCCGAAGTTAGCTTTCCTTTCTTGTTTTCTTTTAATTTTGGGAAAGATTTCTACACTTTTAAACTTTTTTCTATTCATTTTTCCTTTTTTTTTATTTTGGGAAAGATTTCTACACTTTTAAACTTTTTTCTCATTTTTCCCTTTTTTTATTTTTGTTTTGGGGAAAGAATTTTGTTTGGGGAAAGAACGAAGAATATTTTTTCTTTTTTTTTTTTTTTTTTAAACCACTAGAAAATTTTTTTGCACTTCTATAAAAACTTTGCTACCTTTTTTATATTTTTACCTTCGATTTTCCCCTTTTTTTTAACTACGGGAAAAATCTTTTGCACTTCCATACTTTTCTTTACTTATTTCTTCCTTTTTTTTCTGAGAAAATCTTCATTTACTCTTTTCTTTTCTTCTTTTTTTTTGGAGAAAGATTTCTATATTTTTACACTTTATTCTTGATTTTTGATTGTTTTTTTCTTTTTCTTTTTCTTGGGAAAACATTTTTCGGCACTCATAATACGCTCGGGCGCCAGTTAAGGTGTCCTTTCATTGGTCACCTGATAATTAGAACTCCGTTCATGTTCGTTGGTTAGATACAATTTATTCTTCAGTTCTTAGGCTAACAATTCATACGACAAGTCCTTAATTAGTGATTGGAAATAGTTTCGATCTCCCACTCCAACTCTATATGTGGTGTCAGCGTGTGTGGTGTCGGCGTGTGTGGTGTCAGCGGGTGTGGAGTCAGCTATCCGGTGTCAAGAGTCAGCGTAACTCTTAGAGTTTGAGTCAGCTCTCCCGCAACATTTTAGTCAGCGTACATAGTTGCACATTTGTGACTTAGTTGCACTCTTGCGACATACCCGGCTGTACTTGAACCCACAGCACTTGAGTATTGGCGTAGTAGTAGGGGGCGAATAATGCTGAGCAAAGGGAGGGGCTCGAATGTGCCGGGTGATAACTTACATGTTTACGCTTAGTGTTTACAAAGTTATAAAACTGCTTCGGATCCTGAGTAAACTGAATCCTGCAGCGGCGAATATAACTCCTATAACATTCTGCGTTATGCATTCTGCGTAATAACTAACTGTACAGCCAGATAATCTATGTTTGTTTAAAAGTCTACTCATACTATTCTTATAAGGTGCCTTGTATACCAAGGCGGATTCGTTGAAGCGGACGCATATTTCCACGGCACGCAAGCGTCGAAAAATATGTTCAAAGTGTAATAAAATTTTTGTAATGCGATGTTTATATCCCCGCATGCCAGTAAATCAGACCAATCAAATTCCAAAATTACCTTATTTAATTTCATAAAGTCAGCCTTACGAAAGAAACGAACTTTCTGAGATTTAACTGTAGACTTAAGGTGAAAAAAGTAATTATTTTCGATTGAAACCTCAAGAGTGGGATGATATGGATCCTCAGGGTTAGAAAGGGGCAAAGTTCTGGAAAGAGTAATTCCATCAGGATCAGAAACGAAACATAACACAGTGTAACAGTGATTCTGAACTTTTGAAGTGACATAGTAGGAATTGTTCATTGGGTCGAGTATATCACAAAACCATTTTTGAAATATTTCTAACACCCTCAAAATCTTGATTTATGGTTAAAAAACCGTTTTTCGTGACTTGTTTGCGCTTAAAAATTCCTGAACGCGTTTTTTTCAACCGATTTCAAAATTTTTGGTGTTTTTTAATAGTGAAATGTTGTAGCTTTTGAAAAAAAAATATATCTTCGATTTTGTTAAACAAAAAGAACAAAATTTTTACACCTGAAACTGAAGTTTTCGACTTTTGTTCGTGTTTTTCGGATTTTGATGCCAGTTTTTCGGTACAACTTTCAAAAATTCTGTCATCCATGCCACATATCAATGTTGTCTCATTAATTCTGAATAAAACGAGATAAATTTCATCAAAAAATAATGAAAATTGGTGAAGTTATAACGCTTTTCCCAAAAAAAGTCAATTCCACCTTGCGTGCGCTCCGGAGTACCTGTGTGTATAAGACAGGAATATGCTCTTCTTCTTATAGTGTTTGCATGGTTTTATTGACTTTTATTGGGAAAAGCGTTATAACTTCAACAATTTGTATTATTTTTTAATGAAATTTGTCTCGTTTTATTCAGTATTATTGAGACAATATTAATATGTGGCATAAATGACAAACTTTTTGTCAGAAGAAAGCAATATAATATGTGGCATAAATGACAAACTTTTTGTCAGAAGAAAGCAATATACTCTTATTTTTATACACATTGTTACTCCGGAGCGCTCGCTATGTTGAGTTGACTTTTTTTGGGAAAAGCGTTATAACTTCACAAATTTTCATAACTTTTTGATGAAATTTGTCTCGATTTATTTAGAATTAATGAGACAACATTGATATGTGGCATGGATGACAGAATTTTTGAAAGTTGTACCGAAAAACTGGCATCAAAATCCGAAAAACACGAACAAAAGTCGAAAACTTCAGTTTCAGGTTTAAAAATTTTGTTCTTTTTGTTTAACAAAATCGTAGATATATTTTTTTTTCAAAAGCTACAACATTTCACTATTAAAAAACACCAAAAATTTTGAAATCGGTTGAAAAAAACGCGTTCAGGAATTTTTAAGCGCAAACAAGTCCCGAAAAACGGTTTTTTAACCATAAATCAAGATTTTGAGGGTGTTAGAAATATTTCAAAAATGGTTTTGTGATATACTCGACCCAATGAACAATTCCTACTATGTCACTTCAAAAGTTCATTCACTTTTGTCATTTTTGTAACACTGTGTAAGTCCAACAGCCTACCTAAAGAATTTCTAACGTGGTTAATTTGCCCGATTTGTATTTTGAACAAAGGTACACGTATTTTGAAAGATGACGTGTGCCTGGTGTAAGAATATTTGAATTTTATAATATCCACCACTTTTATGTCGGCTTTTGCTTTGGCTTTGATGTAAGCCGAGATATCAATCTCCGAAGTATCAGGGGCAAGCCGGGAAACAAAAATGTGTTTTGATGGTGGGATCACCTGCAAGGGTTTTGGTGCCGCCGTAACTAATACTGCGGCATCAGTGCGTACCAGGGGTCCGGACGGTTTATTACCCTGTTTGGTGACTGTTACAGGAGTTTTTATTATTGGGTCTGGGATCACTTGAAGCGATGCCACAGAGGACATATCGGACAATTGCTCATTGATTCCGAGACATTCGGAAGCCGAATTTTTTTCAGGTCCGGCCCTTGTGGTGACCAGAGATATAAGCGGCTGCATAGTTGTCGGCTGAGCAGGCTGAAGATTATTCGACCCGAGCACATCACTAAAAGCGGATTTCTTACGCTTTGGAGACTCATTTAGTAGTTGAAGACTACTAAACTGTGTATCAAGCGCACAGAGTTGGTCATTGATTTTTCGAAAACCACTAATCAACTCCTTAAAACCGCTTTTGTCTGCCTCATGAAGGACCTCATTTCGTCCTGAACAGCACGACAACCGTCACAGCAAAAGTGGAGTCCAGACCTACGCGAGATTGCATCCGAAACTGAGGCCGTGAACCCGGCACACTTAGCGTGTTAAATGTTTTCACAGAGCCAGCAATGGATGGTAGGCTGGGAATACGAGATTGTCTTATTGCAAGACTTTAATGCACAGACCAATTTAAAATCCATAATTATTAAAAATTTAAATAATTAATTTATTAAAAATTATTAAAAAAATTAATAATTAATTTATTTATATTATTTGATTTTGTTATTAAGGAACCTTGAACCACTGTACCAGGGAAACGAAAGGGGGAGATTAACGAGAACAGTTAGTGCAAGTTAGTAAGATTCAATGAAATAGAGATAAGAATCTCTATTGAGCGAGAGTAGAAGCAATATAATAAAAGCAACACCGTAGGAGATGAAGAAACAGAGCAGGGCTATGTTTGAAAGGAAAATTAAACAAATTATTATTTTACCTCCAAATATATCACTGCACACGCGAAGCGATACGGATCTAAGAAATTGCAATTTGTTTTTATATATGTAAAGAAATAAACACCGATTGTTTATAGAAAGCTATAGAAAATTTTACAAAAACGTAGTGCGCACAAAAAAAACACGTCCGTCCGCTTTAAGATAAAGAGAGGAAGTCGAATCTATATATAATAATCTATGTTTATTTAAAAGTCTACTCATACAATTCTTTAAATTGATAAGATGCCTTGTATACCAAGGCGGATTCGTTGAAGCGGACGGATATTTCCATGGCACACAAGCGTCAAAAAATGAGTTTAAAGTGAAATACAATTTTTGTAATGCGATGTTTATATCCTCACATGCCAGTAAATCAGACCAATCAAATTCCGAGATTAACTTATTTAATTTCATAAAGTCAGCCTTACGGAAGAAACGAACTTTATGAGAATTAAGTGTAGACTTAAGGTCAATTAAGAAGTTGTTTTCGATTGAAAGCTCAAGAGTGGGATGATAAGGATCCTCAGGGTCAGAAAGGGGCAAAGATCTGGAAAGAGTAATTCCATCAGGATCAGAAACGAAACATAAGTCCAGCAGCCGACCTAAAGAATTTCTAACGTGGTTAATTTGCCCGAGAGACATGTCAAATATGCCCACAGGGAAGTCGTGGTGGGAGTTAAGCTGTAAAGACGGTGAATTATCAACATTTGACCACATAAGTTCTGGGATATTAAAGTCACCCAGAGCTATCAGCTGGTCACCATCAGACAGACGATCGAAAACCAAACGAATAGCGGACAAATGTTGCCAGTATGTTGGCGGTTCGGACGAAGGTGGTATGTACGAACAGGTAACATACAAAGATTGATCGGACAAAGTGATTTTGATGCAAAGAAATTCAATGTCACCAAACTCTTGTGATTTTACCTCCTCAGAAGCGAATTTGGAGTCTACAGAAATTAGCACTCCTCCTCCCCTTCGCAAAGTTCTATCACATCTGAAAGTGGTGTACCTACCAGGAAAAACTTCGGAGCTTAAGATCTCCGGCTTTAACCAAGTTTCTGTAAATACAATAATGTGAGATGCAAAGAAAGAATTATCAAAATACAGTTTGGGAAGTTTACTACGTAACCGTCTTGTATTCTGATAGGTAAGCGTTAGTGAAGAAGTTAGTTTTATGATGAGGAAGTCGAGGTGGAAGGTTGGACAGTGGCTTTAACATGTGGGATCATGTGGGTAATTTTTTTTTTCACCGTACTTGGCTGATGTTCGTAGACGAAAATGTTTTCTGGCCAAAAAGTAACAGAACAAATCGAATTGAACATATCCACGGGCACGCGTATTTTGAAAGATGATGTCTGCTTGGTGTAGGCATTTTTAAATGTAGTAATATCCGTCACCTGCATGTGTTTTGGCTTTGATGTCAGCCGAGATATAAATCTCAGAAGAGTCAGGGGGCAAGCCGAAAAAAAATATATGTTTCGATGGGTTTTGATGTCGCAGGTACCAAAAATGCAGCATCAATTTGTACCGGGGGTCCGGGCGGTCTATAACCCTCTTGGGTGACTTTAAAGAGGGTTTGAACTAATGGGTCTGGTGGAATCCTTGGACCGATGCCACAGAAGACATATCGGACAATTGCTCGACTAAAGCAAAAGTGGAGACCAGAACTATGTGAAATGGCATTCGAAACTTAGGCGTTGAGCCAAGCACACTTATCGTGTACAAATTTCTCACGGAGCCAGCAGTGGATAGTAATTTGGGATGTAGAGATTGTCTTATTACAAGCCCTAATCGCACAGACAAGTTTATTCAAGAGATAATAATCTCTATTAGGTGACAATAGACGCAACCCCGAAACCCCTGGCGTTGTCCTGGTGAAATACTACATCCTTCCTGTTGGCCAATTCTGGAAGTTTCTGGTCGACCGCCAGCTTCAAGCGGTCCAGTTGTTCGCAGTAGATGGTAGAATTAAGCGTCTTGCCATATGGGAGCAGCTCATAGTGTATGATTACCCTCCAATCCCACCAAACACAGAACAAAACTTTCCAGGCAGTCAATCCCAGCTTGGCCACTACTTTGAATGTTTCACCGGCCTTCAATCTCGACGCTTATCTAAATGACGCTTCACATATCGTAAATATTTAATCCATTTTTCGTCGCCAGTCATCATCAGCTTTAAAAATGGGTGGAGTTCATTTCGTTTCAGCAGCATATCGCAAGCGTTGATTCTGTCCAACATGTGTTTTTGCGTCAAATCATCATGCGGCACCCAAAAATACAGCTTTTTTTGTTTTCAGCCTTCTGCAGATGGTTGAAACGGTTTGGTCTAGCACATTCCGGTATAGCTCGATGTTTTCCATGATTTGATCGGTTTTCGTCGCCACAGGTCTTCCGCCGGCAGGCTTATCCATGGTGTCGTTTTCGACGGCACTGAATCGTCGAAATCATTCCTCCGCGGTTCGAAGTGATCGAGTACCATCTACTAAACCACCATTAATCTTACAGAATGTTTCTCTAGCGGATTTACCTTTTACGAAAAAAAACTTTGAAACAACGCGAATTTTGGCGTTAGCACCGGGTTTTTTAATGTTATGAAATAAAAGATTGCGTCCGTTCGTTTTAAGATAAAGAGAGGAATCTTTGTACACATCCTTCTTATATTTGCATCCTTTCTGTATATCGGCGGACTATATTTTATAGCTGAATATGAATGATTGGAATTGGAAAAACTTTGTTGTTGTTTTAAACTATATGGATCGGACTTTCTACAGATACCATTTGGGCAAGCTATCCAATCTGCCAAATTTCATAATGATCGGCCGATAATATCCTATGGTGCCATGTAACTGAATAGTCGGAAATGGCACAACTAAATACAATACAAATATACGAGAAGTAGAGGAGGACTATTTTGATATGAACCAAGACAATCTCACTCTTATTTTCGCAAAGAAGAAAAAGAAACTAAGCTGACATGGTATAAAATCGAATTACACTCAATAATAAAAATCCTATGCATGTCCTAGTTTCCTTTTGATTCCGATTCGATTGGAATCCGTTTTCATTACGAACTGTTTTCCAATCGGTCTGTGTTCGATTGTACTCAGAGTCACGGCAATCTACTGGTGTACATAAGCAAACGCTGCTCTACTTTAAATATCAAATTCGGATAATAGCCAAAAGAAAAGGAAAAGGGAAAGTGGTCTGAGCGTTCGCTTGGCATCAGTGTTGCCAACTTTTTTTTACAAAAAAAAGCTGTTTTTGACGTGAAAAACCATAAAATAAAGCCCAAAAAAATTTGAAAAAAGTCCGTTATTTCAAAATATATATTTTTCGGGTTTAGTTAATAGTAAATTTAATTTTGTTTGTCTTATATTAAAATATCAATCATAAGTGAAAATCATAAGTCGTCGGTGTCGTCTCTACCATCCCAAGCCTTGAACTCTTCGCTTTTGAGCAACGAATCCAGAACTTTCTGTTTATAGTTGTTTGGCATTCTTAAATTTTTTTTTAACGTTTCTGTTAAGCTGACGCGTTTCTCGCGCCCAGTGACAGATGTTTGGTATATTTAGGTATTTTGAAAGGCAATCTTAAAAATATACTTAATGTAACGATCATACTCAAAAAAAAAAACAGAATTCCCGCTGGCCGCCCTTTCAAATTCTTCTAGCAAATCGCCTTTATAAAAAGCCAGATTTGACGGTCGGGAAAAAGCGAAATTGGCAACACTGCTTGGCATTATAGTCATTATCCTGCCTTTATCCTACCCCAACGTTGGGCGCCAGAATATCTGCAACGTAGAGTTAGATAAATGAAACTATTCTTAGAACTGCACGGGTGGTCTGCCGTGCCTCCTCTGTCTACTTGGGAACGGCTTCAGACGAAAGAGGCGTGGGTGTGGGAACGGCCAACTAGAGCAGTTTCATTATCGTCGGAAATCGTCGTAGACAAAGATGGGGAAGTTGGGAAGAAATGATCCTTGGGAAAAAGAAATCATCTCGTGTTCATTTTATATAATTACAAGTATACTCAAAATTGCGGTAGTACAAGATCTTTAAGATAAAGGCATATTACAATTTAGTTTATCATCCAGAAAGGAAAGGTAAAACAAGTCAAGGATTTCCCATTGTATTCAAATTCAGTTGAAATTACTATTGGTGGTTTACTCACTGTACATTTCCGATTCTGCATTGATCGTTGGGCCCAAGATAATGAGGTGGTTTTCGCTTTTTAACTTATTACAAAGGAGAAGTTAAACAATATGGAAAAATGCTTGACTGCTCTCTAGTTCAAAGCTTTTTTTGGGTTGCTTATGAAACTCAAGTTTAGATAAGATCCTATGCTACTTAATACATATTCATTAAAGTTTACATTTATGCGATATTAAGAATTTATAATACTAACAAAAGGAAAATTATACATAATCTTAGTTTAAGGTGTCGATACAAATTGACGCAGTTGTCGAGGCTCGCCGTGGAAGTGGTTGCGCAAATCTGCTTTACCGAAAGTGTTCACATGCTCACAGGTATGATTATCTTACGGAATAGCACTGCTGTATCTAAATTTTTCCTATTTAAGATCACAACAAAAAAATAATAACGAAAACACTCTGGCACTCTAATACATTGCTGGTCGCTCGCTTAAGCTTAAAACACTGAACTGTAGCGGCAGCAATTAGTCAATTCACAATACATGTCTTAGCTTTTTTCCTTCATTTTTAGAAATGCTGATGGCCCTTCTTTGCTTGGAAAAAAATCAGAATGGACTGACATTCCCATTCTGTAGCAAAGCTTCCTACCTAACGGTGCAATCGTATGATTTTCTACCTTCTTTGCTTCGTTCATGCGTGTATGGGTAAGCTTTGCGTCTATCAAATGAATACAGTAACGAAAAGAAATATTGGCATGCCTAGAAATTTGCTTGCATTTTGGAATAAGGTGCATACTACACACCCTCCCCCACAGTTTGAATCGAGGGAAAACGCCCTTGCATTAAAACTGGATAATACTAGGAGAGTGCACCATTACCAAATATCCTTGGCGTCATAATTATCTATTTCTTTACCCATTCCATTCCCCCAGCAAGTAACTTTTTGATTCCTCCTAGCTTCTTTTTGATTCGGGCTCTCGTACCAACTGAGGCAAGCTTGGTCAGCTGCCTTGCTTAACAGGTAGTTTCTTTTGGTGACAATTTTCCCTTCCTCAAAAGTTCGTGGCCGGTATCTCAGATCGTAGCTACGCTTTTTGCCTTTATAGGCTTTCGGAACATACTTCTCGGTGCTTGATCTGATCTGCTGAAATTCGTCAGATCGAGGCTCAAAAATTAAAAATTCTGGCTGTGATTAAGCATGTGCTGGCCGAAAACAGCTTATTCATCGATTGATGAATAGAATTCCTAAGAGCGTTGATTCTGCCTTGATATACGTTTTAAGGGCTGCGTTTATTGATCTGTTTTCGCGCTCGGCCGCTTTGCACATCCTATTTGAAAAATAAGTCAGCGAGTTCACAACTCTTGAATTGATTATCGTTATCGGTAACGATGGTTTTGGGTACTCCAAAACATGTAAATATTTCTTCCAGCTGTATATCTATGACTACCCTTGATGTGAACTTTTTGACTGCTTTCAAAAATGTGATTTTTGAGAATTGATCGAGGATCTTTAAGGTCGATTTGGTACTTTAGTGGTTTGGCAATTTTTTATATAATTCTGTCTGCTACCATGTTGGGCCAATAGAATCTTCGCTTGATTTGGTTTAAGCATTTGGCTATGTCGCAATGAGCTGAAGCCGGATGATCGTTTTCTGAATATATCACTCTGACTCGTAGTGAATTGGGAACTAAAAGATTCTAACGATTATCAGCATGGCCGTTTTCGGAAAACTCTGTTCGATGATAAATCCATAACTTGAAAATCTGGTAAATCGGTGTATTCGTGTGACTGAACTTTTCTGAGTCCGTGGACTCGTAAGTTTACTTCGTAAGTTGACTCGTTAGCTACCTTCCTCAACCATATACACCAGGTAGTCTACCTGTTTAAACAAAACTGGCTCTTGAGAGCCAGTTGGAAAACTGGAAAATGTTCTGCTTGAGATTGTATGGGATTACCAGATCCATTAACCTATGCATTGTTTGGGGTGTGATTGTTAATCCGAATGGCATCCGCTTGAATGAGTACAAGACTCTATTCGGTATGGTAAAAGCTGCTCGAGAATTTTTGACGAGGCATATTTGTCAAAAAAGTCTTTAAGGTCAATCTTAGATATGCAGTGAACCAGTGGAAGACGGCTGAGAAGTCCTACCATAATAGGAATAGGATAGGCATCCTTTACGGTTACTGAGTTTAGTTTCCGAGCGTCCAAGCACGGACGTACTATGCCTGGCTTGACGTGAAGTATAGCCGTTGAAGACCATGGCGAACTTGGCGCTTTTTCAATTACGGCCATTTCCAGCATGCAATCTATTTCGAAATTTCTCTCTAGCGGGAGAAATAGGATAAAAACGTTGGCCACTTCTCCTAGTCCTTTTTGTTGAAACAAAGGAAAAAATGGATAACTGTTTTTAGTTGTGACTGCTTTTTGAAACGCAAAGGCGGTTGCAAAGAATCTTGTACGGTAATTTCATTTAGATTACTGAAATTCAAGATGGATATTCAAAAAAATGTCCAAGAATCTATTCCGCAAATGAAGTCTCGCTTAATTGAAGGTACTACTAAAATTGTGAAATCGGCTGATGTGGAGTTGTGCGTTAAAGGAAGTTTAAGTAGTAGCGGTTGGAACTACTCCTTTTGAATTACTAGGAAAAGGGGTTTGGGATAGAACTTGTTGTGCTAAGCTTCCACCAAGAACACTTTTCCGAAAACGTACAATTGGTGAAATGGTAAAGCTTTTCATTTTGTTCCAAAAATCGGGTATACGTAATTCCAAAAATCGCGTAGATGATCTTGCTCTTCATGGGGAAGAATAGGGATTACTGAATACTGTTGGTATTCTTTGAGGCGGAAATGGTAAGGCCTTATTGGTCTAGAAACTGTAGAACTGATATGTGAACTGGTGATACTGGAATGAGTTTCTATTGGGTCCGAGAATACTGGCGGACATCCGCTCTCGGATTGCGGCGGACTTCCCTGCCGGAGTTTTCCGAAGTCGAGTTGCAATTCTGGCAGGCTTGTAAGCATCAAGCAAACCGCAACCATAGCCGAAAATTCGCCGTGGCTTAAGGCAATCATGATACCGATAACCTGATTCATCCTGTTCGTATCCTAATCTTCAGATTTTTCTTGGGCAAGCTGTGCTTCTACAAAATTCTTACGAATGGCGGGACGAGTCGTTGACCGTATACAAAAGATACGATAAAACTCTTCGTACCTGTGGCACTCCTTTCGCAGACTAGCTAAATCTGGGGTGTCTACACTAAGTAGTTCTAGTTTAAGGTCCGATCTTAAGTTGTTCCTGACTTCGATAGCGATGTCGTCATCTTACATTGGTTCGCGCAATGAATCGGATATTGATAAAATGGAGTCAAGGGACTCATAAAAACACTCGTGTGGAGAATTTGTAAATAGATTAGATATAGATTTGTAGCTATATAGATGGAAAATTCAAATGGAATTGGAAATGGAATGGTATTGAATGTCTAGTATAAGTTAGCATAGGGCGGAGCGGGTGCGTAAAAAAAGATCAGTTGCGCTCTTGTGTGAATAGATAAGCTAGGCTTGAATGAAACATAAAGGGTACCTATAAAAAGAGCTTAGAGCCCCAAAGTTAAGTTTGTTCTGAAATTCTAAAGTTCTAAGCAGTTTAAAATTACTCTGTTTCAAAAACGGAACTTAAATAAAAATATATTTTTTTCAAATATTATATATTATAATAAATATTAACTAATAAATATTTTAAATATTTTTTTTAACTTTTCTTTAATTATGAAATTTACAATAAGTTTAAGAATCTTAATATTAAAATTTAACTAACAGTAAACTTAGACTGGATTCTGGTTTCGCGTCCCACAATTCGGTCGCTGGGTGGGTAAGTCATTGCGACAAAGGGGTGATTGGTTGCTCAATCTTGTAAGACCTCTCGCCAGTTAGTTAGGATGCGATAACACGGTGCGACAGTGAAAAAACACTTGTGAAACGAGATAGTGTAGGTTGTTTATCTGGTCGAAGAGAACTCAAAAATATTTTTTTTATATTTTTGGAACCCTCCAATTTTTTTTTATTTAAAAAAAACCGTTTTTCGGGACTTTTTTGCGCTTAAAAATTCCTGAACGCGTTTTTTCAACCGATTTCAAAATTTTCGGTGTTTTTCAATAGTTAAATGTTGTAGCTTTGGAAAAAAAAATATATCTTCGATTTTGTTGAACAAAAAGGACAACATTTTTACACCTGAAACTGAAGTTTTGAATTTTTATTCGTGTTTTTCGGATTTTGATGCCAGTTTTTCGGTAAAACTTACTAAAATTCTGTCATTTTTGCCACATATCAATGTTGTCTCAATAATACTGAATAGAACGAGACAAATTTCATCAAAAAATTATGAAAATTGGTGAAGTTATAACGCTTTTCCCAAAAAAAGTCAACTCAACCTAGCGGGCGCTTTGGAGGAACAATGTGTATAAAAATAAGAGTATATTGCTTTATTCTGACAAAAAGTTTGTCATTTATGCCACATATTAATATTGTCTCAATAATACTGAATAGAACGAGACAAATTTCATTAAAAAATAATACAAATTGTTGAAGTTATAACGCTTTTCCCAAAAAAAGTCAATAAAACCATGGGAGCACTATAAGAAGAAGAGCATATTCCTGACTTATACACACAGGTACTCCAGAGCGCACGCAAGGTTGAATTGACTTTTTTTGGGAAAAGCGTTATAACTTCACCAATTTTCATAATTTTTTGATGAAATTTGTCTCGTTTTATTCAGAATGAATGAGACAACATTGATATGTGGCAAAAATGACAGAATTTTAGTAAGTTTTACCGAAAAAGTGGCATCAAAATCCGAAAAACACGAATAAAAATTCAAAACTTCAGTTTCAGGTGTAAAAATGTTGTCCTTTTTGTTCCACAAAATCAAAGATATATTTTTTTTTCAAAAGCTATAACATTTAACTATTGAAATACACCGAAAATTTTGAAATCGGTTGAAAAAAACGCGTTCAGGAATTTTTAAGCGCAAAAAAGTCCCGAAAAACGGGTTTTTTTAAATAAAAAAAAATTGGAGGGTTCCAAAAATATAAAAAAAATATTTTTGAGTTCTCTTCGACCAGATTAACAACCTACACTATCTCGTTTCCCAAGTGTATTTCGTTTTTTTTTTTTTGTCGCACAGTGTAATAGCTTGGTAATGTTTTTTTCCTTCTGTTCTGCGATCACTTCTTAGACTGGTAGAACGTTTAGGTCGCGATGTTTGTTTTCGTTGCGACCGTCCCACGGTGCCCCGGTGATTGTTCTCAAGATCTTCGACTGAGCTCGCTGGACTCAGTCAATATTCTCACTCTACTGTCAATATTGTTATTGCTGCCATTTTCCCATATATGGTAGCCGTATATCCATATAGATTTTAGTACCGAGTTATGCAGCAGGACTTTATATTTAAAGCTAAGGAGAGACCGAGCCAATGGAGGCTTTAAGTGTGTTCTTTTGGGTTTATTGTACCGGCGCCATGTGAAACTTTTGTAGAGGTGTATTCCTAGATATGTCACTTCGTAAGCGGTGGGCAGTTTTGCTATTCAGGGAGAACGTAACGTGATGGAATTTTTGTTCATTCACTTTAATGCGCCATTCTGATAGCCATTTTTGTACATTGACCAGATGTGAAGCTAGCTGCGCAGTTGGTTGCATCGGACACTTTGAGCGGCTAAGAATAGCTGTATCATTAGCAAACGTGGATGCTGTAAGTCATGTGCTTGTCGGGATGTCTGTTGTGTAGAGGACATATAATGTGCGCCCTTGCACGCTGCCTTGAGAAACTCCAGCTCCTATCGTGAAATCATCAGTTGTAGCAGTGTTACACCTCACAGCAAATTTTCTGTCGTAAAGGTAAGGCTTTAAAAGCTTGTGGGTATTGTAGGGGAGCATTTTCTTTATTTTTTACATTAGTCATTGTAGCCAATCTAAAAATACGACAGTGCAGTACTCTCGTTTATCGTATGTGTTTATTCTAGTCAATGCGTATTTCAAAGAGTTTAGATAAGCAAAAAAGTAGGCTTATAGGTCTGTACGACGTTGGGATTGTGTGGTCTTTTCCCGGGTTTGGTATCATTATTATAATTAACTTTATTAATTCATATCACTGGAAAATGGCCTAATTTGGCGACCCAGCTTTTCAATGCGCTGGGTGCAAACGGCCCAGTATGGGAGCTCAATGATAATTTTGGGAGCGGGATTTGGCCTGTTCTATTTCTAATATGCATCACAGTTTCGTTCCGTAAGCTCAGAGTTGGGTGAGCTCTCCATAGTGAGTGTTTTGTACTAGAAGTTGACAATTGCTCTATGTAGCGGCGGTGGATATATGCTTCTGCTTCTTTTAAGACTGTAGTAAGTTGGCGTGAGGCATGTCTAAAGCTTTGCTTGGCAGATGGCGATCTGTGGAGTTGTCACTCTCGACGTAAGCGTCGCTTTTCGAGGACGAAATTTGTCTTCTTTTGGTTGCATTGTGTATTTGTAATTTTAGGTGTTGAAGCTTGAGCTGCAGAGATGAGTACAGACTCCAGTGAACTATCAAAGCTGTCTACGTTGGTTTCATCGTTGAGGTGAGGACTTGATATGTGAGCTAAAATGCTTTCTGTACTTGCCCCAGTTGGTTTTCTGTGAGGTCAATTTTAATGGTTGTTCCAATGTTCCTGAATGTCGTAGTAGAGGAAGAAGGACAGGCGAGTGATCAGATAAAAGATCCGAAAGGCATTTGCCGCTTATCAGATTTTTAGGGATGTTTTTAGTAATCGCAAAGTCTATTAAGTCGGGTAGTTTCTTTGGGTCTGCCGGGCAGTATGTTGGTGTGCCTTTACCATCTGGATGATTTGTTCCGTAGAATGTATAGCATGTAGATACATTGAAGTATATGTAGAATAAAATTTGTATTTGTTTGTAAGCAGTATTACGTCGATATGATTGTTAAGTAGGAATTAAGTTACGAGTATACTATGAAACGCCGTTAGCGTTCCACGCATAAATGACATAAATTTGTTGTAGGCTGCATATCATAGCTTCAAAGTTGCTTTTGGCTGTTCGGGCATCGTGTTCTTTGTAAGCTGAATGCAGAAATTAACTTTTTGAGGCAGGGATAGCCAGTCCCAATTTTAAAGTGCTTGCGTATATTAAATTTTTTCATAGTTTATGGGTCCTAGTGAGGATCTGGCTTTAGTCGAGAAGTAGAGTTCAGGGTTTGATTTGGAGGCTACAAACTGTTAATTTTGGGTGCGGGCAGTATTTCTTCTCTGGTGGATGCAACTTTTTAGCTCCTTGAACACGGGGCAACCGCTATTTTTTTGAGTTGCAGTCGTCTTTGCTCGCTGGGAAGTGTGCCGAGTCATGAAGCTCTACACATACCGGACGCAGTTTACAGTATAACCTTGTATGGTCATATTCTTGGCAGTTCGCACATTGTACCGGGCCATTTCGTTTATTTTTTTCTCGTAAAATATTGAATTTTTTTTGAAAGTTCGCTTTATTACGTGAAAGTAAATCATTATACCCTTGCAGTATACCCTATAAAGTATATATATTCTTGATCAGGATCACCTCCTGAGTCGATATAAGCATGTCCGTCTTTCCGTCTGTCTGTTTCAACGCAAACTTGTCTCTCAGTTTTCAAGCTATCGAGTCGAAACTTTGCACACATCCTTCATTTCCTTGCAGGTAGTTTATACGTCGGGACCGGCGGGATCGGTCGACTATATCCTATAGCTGCCATATAACTGATCGATCGGAAATGCCATAACTTCGTTGTTTTTCAAGTTAGAAGGATGGGAAAACTTTGGGCAATATAATTCAATATGCAAAATTTCATAGGGATCGGCCGACTATATACGATCCGCTATATATCTAATAATAAAAGATGCGTGGCGCCACCTAGCGGTCTGCGACTCAACTGCAAGAGTATATACATAAACTTCGTCTCCGCCCGAAGTTAGCTTTCCTTTCTTGCTTTAACTTAAATTTGAAAAAAAAGTAGAAAATATTGAGCAGTTTCAAAGTTATGCCCCGTCGAAGTGAGGTCCCTCTGAAAAATCTGGATCGTCTGGACTTAAAAAATAAAGTTACAAGTGCGCATGCCCCCTTAAGCGGTTTCTCAATTGTAATTCTGCATTGCAGCAGAAACTGAAGATGGTAAATAGGGTAAACTTCGAATTTCTGCAGGGACTTATTTTCTGGTTCGAGCTCCACCCTAAAGAGCGGCTGCGGCTTTCTATCCCTGTTAAGGATATTGAAGACTGTCCTTGCTAATTTTTAGCTGATACGTGTAAAAGTTATTTTTATTCTTTATAAGATATTTCGATAATACTCTGTAATTATCTTCAGACTTCATTTGGACTTTTGTTTCCTGAATTGTGCCCTTTACAATGGGTATTATGTGGAAGTTTTCCTTGCCAATAAGCTCAATAATTTTGTCGAAAGAACAGTGGAACTTTTTTCTCGTATAAAAATAGGAAAATTTTCTCGACTTCATTAGATTCGACGGCCTCAACCTTATGCGCGTCTGCCAAGATTTGCGCTGCTGGATGATGTTTTCATTAAGCGCGCTGTTAATACAGTTTCGGTTGTATTTGTTGTTACGGTTGTCGTTTTTATAGAGATTACAGAGCTAGTTACTGCTGATGAGCGTAAGTCATAGCGTAACTGCGTTGGTGGATCTTAACGAAATTAAATTTCGTTAAATTTATTTAATATAAAAAAATTTTAATAATAATATTTTAATAAATAATATTAAATATTAAAATTTGAATCGCTCTCGCTTGTTTTTAGAAAAAAAATAATTTTTATAAAATGGTGAAACTTAAATACCGAAGCTAAGTTCCACGACCCTTAATGATTTAAAAAGAAGATTAAATGTTAAAGTAAAAACCATTCGCCGGTTAGAGGAACGTTTGGAAGCTGGATTACTTTCTCCAGAAAAGACCGAGCTAAAGAGCAGGCTTCAGGTTTTAGATGAGACAATTTTTAAAGGAACTTAATTGCAAGACCAGATCGAGCAATTACATGGATGAAATGGAAATGGAAATGGATGAATTTGGAGCCGAGTTGGAAGAATTAGCAATAACAACCAAGGCAAGGGTTATGACCTAATGTAAAGCCTTTAATACAGCTGAAGACTTCCGTCCAGCTACTGCATTTTCTGCAGCTCCAAACTCCAGCTCGACTTCCCAGTTTGGCATTACCAAAGTTCATTGAAAATTCGGAGTTCAAAAATTTTATATGTCTCTTCGAGACCTTAGTACACAAAGATATGAACATTACTGTAATCGAGAAGTTTATGATTTAATTTCATGCCTCTCTGGTGAAGCCTTAGGAACTAGAAACTCAAGGCATTCCTGGTCACCGAGAGTAATTATGGCAAAGCTATCGCTAGTCTAAAAAGAGTCTATGAATAACGTAAATGATGTCTCGTCTTTGCGAACCAAATAAGTAAATTGTTCCCGAAAATTTCCGAGCCATCTGCGTCGTTGTTGGGGGTCTCATCGATACTGTAGTATCGATAAGGACTATTGTTATCCATAGAAGGTGATACTAACATTGCAAACTCAATGAATATACATTTAGTTTTGAGTAGAGTTAATCCAGGGAATTGCCGCTGTGGTCCTATTTCGAAATATAACATTTGAAGTACTGAGGTACTTGGTTTAGCAATCAACTTAAAAAAAATTCGTTGGCTTGCTCCTCTGCCAACATCAAACCAGCTTGCAGTTATTGTAACGGTCAAGACCATTTTTTTGACCCTGTCCACAGTCCGTTCGCTTGCCTTTGCTGTAATGCAAAGGTTTGAGTTTGTAAAGTCAGTCTTTCTCTGTTTAAATTGTCTGCGAGAAGGTCACACCGTAGCGAAAAGTAAATCGACTAGATGTTAAGTCTGTGCAAGATCGCAGCATATACTTCTGCACCGATTTACAGTGACTGAAAATAACTTGGCGTTACCACCACCATCAGAAAATCCTCCTCCAGCGTTAACGAATGAAGGCCCATCTACTTCACATGCTTTGTATGCGACGTCCCTAGAAAAGGTTTTGTTAGCGACGTCGATCGTAAACGTTCAAAAAAAAATTGGCGAGCACATATTGGCCCGGGAATTACTTAGGCTATCACCATGACCAGTCAGTGAACCTGAAAGATTGGGCCCTCCCAAAGAACTTGCCATTAGCAGACCCATATTTTTATAAACCTCAGCGGATATATTAATCAGATATGTTAATTGGAGCTGAGTCTTTTTTCGAACTTTTGTCCGTTGGTCAAACTAAGCAAGCTCCGAACCATCCCATACTTCAAAAATCCTTGGATGGATAGTATTGGGAAAATATATGGCAAATTCGTCAACTTCTCAACAGCCGGTATCTAGCCTGAATTGCCAAGAAGAAATATTAGAATCAATAAACTACAATTTTAAAAAATTCTGGTCGTTGGAAGAAGTTTCATCTTCTAAGAAGATGTGGTCGTCAGAACAAGATTTGTATGAGGAATATTATGAGGAATACAACTATCGAATACAGCTTTCATTCGATATGAAATCAGACTTCCATTTAAGTCGGATCCAAGCGTCTTGGGCAACTCATTCGAAATAACCAAACGCCGTAGGTCATATGTCCCTAGGTCATATGTCCCCTACAAGCCATTATATTGTGCAGGCTTAACACCGTTACATATGGCACTGCACCAAACCCATAAGGTGCTTGAAGTGGTTAAGTGAATCCGAGAAAAATACATTCCCTCGAGCTGCTAAAGTTATTGGGTCGACGACTTGTTAACGGGTGCTGGTTGCGTGGAGGAGCTAAAGACACTAAGCTCTGAAGTAACTTAGGTTCTTCAAAACGCTGGGTTTGAAATGAGTAAGTGGATTTCAAACTCGCCTGAAATTACTGCATCCGAGAGCACCGTCAAGCCAATAACACGTTCGGACTCAGATCTGACTAAGGCATTAGGAATCGCTTGGGTTTCCAAAGATGACGTATTTAAAATAATAATTGTATATTAACTAAACATAGGAGAGATATAATCTTTTAGAGTTAAAGCCTATGATCAAGCATTGAACACGATAAGAATTTAAACATAGAATGTAGGAGATCGGACCCATGTGAATAAGTGATTAACAGCATGGTTTGAAAGACGATCTCCTGCAGTCTAACCAAATATTTATGTGGTGCACTTGAAGCACTTAAGAAAGGGTCACATACCATGTCAGCGTGCAGTCCGTTGATAAGTAGTTTTAAATAGATTTAAGATTTTCATGTATCTCTCTTGTAAGAGAAGTGGGTGAAATAAAAACAGTTTTTAAAAGGAACTCATTGGAGTAACACGATTGTTTACGGGGCTCCTCTTATCATTTGGTCCTTCGAGCCGGATCACTTGATAAGAGGAGCCCTTATACTAATAAGGTTTCATTTGAAAACTCATTGGAGTAACACCTTTATATAAGGGGCTCCTCTTATCATGTGGTCCTTCGGGACACCCTGACGTTTTCACCCCTGTGGTAAGAGACTCAGGTTAGGCTGCGATCTGGGCAATAAAGAGCCCAGTTTAAAATCGCGTAGTCAAACAAAAAAAAAACTGTTGTTTCCCCCCAAGAGGTAAGGAACACAGAAAATTAAATTATAAAAATGCCAATGAGCATAAAATAAGGCTTCGATCTGGCCCAAAAAGAGACCAGATTAAAATCGTAGTCTGGAAAAACTGTTGTTTCCCCCCAAGAGGTAAGGAACACAGAAACTTAAATTATAAAAATGCCAATAGGCATAATATAAGGCTGCGATCTGGGCAAAGAAGATCCCAGTTTAAAATCGTAGTCAGAAAAAAAAAAAAACTGTTGTTTCCCCTCAAGAGGTAAGGAACACAGAAAGTAAAATTGTGTAAATGCCAATGAGCATAAAATAAGGGGGCGATCTGGGCAAAAAAGAGTCTAGTTTAAAATCGTTCCTTTCTATGGTGTTTTTTCCGGAACGGCACCGGAATAAATAACATATGAAATTATAAAAAATAAAATTATAAAGGTGTAGGCGTATCCGAGGCCCTTCATCGGAAAATTTAAAAAAAAAAAAACATCAGTCAAAGCAGCAGTGCGCACCCCAAGCAGAAGCAACATCCGATCGACAGCAACATCAGGAGCAACAGAGGCCAAAGCAACAACGGAAACAAAAGCATCGGCAAGAGCAGTAAAACAACATCAGCAATTATAGTCATTGGCAAGTTTTGTTTTCTTTTTGGTTTTATAACTTCAATTTAATTTTAATTAAAAAAAAAAGTTTTCAAGATGTCCACTAAAAACAAAAAATTAAAAAATATATATAATATTACAGTCCACTAAAATATCGAATGAAAAAAGTTTTCAAGATGTCCATGTAAACACAAGTCAAGCACTTTTGTGGCCCCTTGCAGGATGTTCAAACATTAAGTTGAACATGGGAGCTAATATAATATGCAATGATAAACTATTTAAAAATATGTAATAGTATGAAATATAATTAACAACATATTGTTAACGAATTATAATAATAACAATTTTCTAATACTGAAGGAAAGAAATTTAATACAAAAGCAGAAATAAACATATACATATATAGTCCGCTATCTAGCGTTATCAATGGACAATATAATGAATTTAATATATATAATAAAATGTACACCTTTTTTGTGGCCCTTTGCAGAATGTTCAAGCATTGAACACGATAAGAATTTAAACATAGAATGTAGGAGATCGGACCCATGTGAATAAGTGATTAACAGCATGGTTTGAAAGACGATCTCCTGCAGTCTAACCAAATATTTATGTGGTGCACTTGAAGCACTTAAGAAAGGGTCACATACCATGTCAGCGTGCAGTCCGTTGATAAGTAGTTTTAAATAGATTTAAGATTTTCATGTATCTTTCTTGTAAAAGAAGTGTGTGAAATAAAAACAGTTTTAAAACGGAACTCATTGGAGTATCACGACTATTTACGGGGCTCCTCTTAACAGCCTAACATATTATTTCTTTTTCAATCTACTGTGTCGGTTCAAGTAGCCGCCGGAATGAAGTTTGGCCGGCAATAATTTATTGCATTCGAGACGTCACTTTTATTTTATATTGATGTTCGCGTCGCCCGCTCTCGTGCATTCGATCGGCCACCTGCATCTGCCGCCATGCGCCAGCGTTTGTCTCGCGGGATCTCTCGGTCGCTCCGCAGCATCAAGCGTTGAGCCGCGCTCCAGCGTCTTTATTCTAATTCGGTCTTCAATGCTTTGCAGTCACATATGTACCTACAAATATTATTTTTAGAAACCCCAAAACAATTAAATAAATTGAATTAATATCTATAAATCGAACTGTGCTTTTTTTATTAAAGCCAATATTTAGAACAAAAAAATAAAGCTCCCGAAAACGCTCGGTAACTGAACATTATGTGAACCCCGACGTGATTGTGCTAAGGAAAATAATTTTTTAAATTCTTTTCCGTTGAAAATTTGATCTGCGCGGCTTAAAATATATATATACTCATACAATTTAAAACATTAAAAAAACATTATTCGGTTTGTGATTTGTGCGCGAAATATTAGCATCTGTTGACATACATACATACGCTGTTTGAAAACAGCTAGTGCTACAATCGCTCATACATATTTTACCTCGTTATATAGAAGTTGCACAGTGGGTCATGAGCTGACAATAAATAAACGAACTAAAATAAATTTTTTTTTTGCGAAAATGAATCCGTTTTTTGATTGTGCCTCTCCTGGAAGGAAAGTATTTCTAAGTCAAAGTGCAGTTGTCCTTTTTGAGGATCTACAAGGATTGCTATCCTTCTTTAAATCAGTGGAGACTTTTCCGGAGGCGATGATAAATGTGCGGCTTAGCTAATTGGAAGGCATCGTCGGAGGCTAGGAGCTATCGGAGCTGGATGTTCTAAAATGCGGCTCTCCAAAACTCAGGAGCGATCTGCGCGTCAACTTTAACGATGCGGCGAGGGAGGCACGATTTATCCTGGACCAAGAGATTATGCGGCGCTCCAGTTTGTTGCCAGCGAGTTCGACTCTGATCAAAGCTACTTCTGCTACGAATTTTGGTGCGTCATTCGGCAGAACTTTCCAGGCTTTGCCGCCACTGCCAATTCTCACTTTTAGTGGAGGTTATGCGGAGTGGCTTGAATTCCGGTCACTGTTCTCGACCATGGTGGACACAAACCCATTCATAAGTCTGGTCGAGAATCTTCAACGGTTGCGGTCCTGCCTTCGTGAATATGCCTTGGAGACTGTTCGATCGTTGGGGCTCACGAACAAAAATTATGACGTCGTATTGGAGCTGCTAAACAAAAGATTTAGTAGGCTTATTTTTCAAGCTCATGTTAATGAGATAATCAATCTGTGGGCCGTAGAATCCGCATCGGCGTCGAGGCTAAATTTAATTGGGCACAACGAAGCTGATTGCTAGCTGCACCATAATCAAAGTGCTGATGCAGAAGGTTGATGATGCGACGTATTCTTAGTGGAAGCAAATGCAAGTTGACTTGGATTCCTTAGATTCCATTCCTTAGAGTCTATCGCCAGTTTCCTTGAGCAGAGATGCCGGAGCTTGGATGCACCAGACTTTGCGGTAGGACGACGTAGACCATTTCATCCACATAACACTGCATTTGTGATTACAAACTCTTTTGTATGCATGATCTGTGATGGCCATTCTTACATAGTAAACTCCTGCCCTTGTCGCTTGAGGATCGTTAAGACGAAGTTGGGCGATTGGATTTATGCCGTAAGTGCCTTGGATCTGGGCACCTATCTCGGCATTGCAATGCGTCAAGCTGCCGTGCGTATGGACGCAAGCATCATAGTCTGCTGCATTTTTGTCGACAATTCGCCAGCTCAAAGCTAATACCCCTTTCCCGAGGTTTCCGCTTCAAACGACGCTGTTTCTGCATCAATTCTCTCGTCGCTAAGGAACGTTTTGGTGATGTGGTGCTGCTAGCCACTGCCAATATTCTGGTTAGGAACCGCTCCGGAGTTCTACTGCCCTGCCGAGCTCTGCTCGATTCTGGCTCGCAGCTGCATCTAGTCACTTTAAGGCTGGCGGACCAGCTGCAGCTACGGAAGATAAGGTCTCCGGTGACTGTATCCGGTATAGGTGGCGCAGGGTTCTATACAGATGGGTTTTCTGTGCGAGTCAGCTTGCAATCAAAATGCTCTGATTGCTTGGTGCAATCAACTGCGATCGTAGCCTCCAACATCACACAACCTTCAGCCCAATTTTGCATTATACGTCAGCTCTTGAAAATTTCCCTCCCCTCCAAAGTAAAGCTAGCAGATCCTCATTTTTACCAGCCGCAGCGAGTTCATTTGGTAATTGGAGCTGGATTATTTTACGAGCTGTTTTGTGTGGGGAAAATTCATCTGTCTCCTGGTTTGCCCTAAATTTACACACCGTCGTCACTTCGAGTAGCGCATAGAGAAGCGTCTGGCCGGGATCTGCACAGTGGTGGTCAGTGTGATAGGTCATATATGGATGTGGATGTAAAGCCGCTCTTGGGCTTTGACGGCGAAATGGCTACCGAGATGCCATCGCCCAGCTGCAGTGACAGCAAGGATGAAAACGACGATGTCGCAGTATGTCTGGTGCGCTGCTGAGGACGGCGTGCGGAGCTACAAGGCGGGCAGTCAACAAATGTGCCTCCTGCCCATCCATGATGCTGTCGAAAGCTCATCTTCCAACGGGGGGAGTATGTCGAGTCAAGCAGCCGCCGGAAAGTTTAGCCGGCAATAATTTATTGAATTTGTTTATCTTTTCTTTATCTTTTTCTCTATTTGCCTCGCCCGCTCTTGTGCATTCGATCGGCCACCTGCATCTGCCGTCATGCGCTATCGTTGTCTCGCTCGTTCGCGGTATCTCTCGGTCGCTCCGCAGCATCAAGCGTAGAGCCGCGCTCCCGCGTCTTTTATTCTAATTCGGTCTTCAACCCTACGCAGTCACATATGTACATATGTCAATTGTATAAAACCAAATCATTTAAATAAATTGTATTAATACCTATAAATCGAACAGTACTTGTTTTTAAAAAAGCCAAGATTTACAACATTAAATAAAGCTCCCAAAAACGTTCGATAACTGAACAGGGCTTTAGACCTCATCTGTAGCTACAAAGCGACAGATTTTCCGACTCGTGACAAATGCCGTTCGCATATTTGAGACGTAACCCAAAGAGTTAAATTTCGTTTAGGCGGTCGAAATGACACATACTCACGATGCTGGGGCATGAATGGGACACATCGCCACATAGTATACAGGCATCCGAATGTAACCTTGTGACGACAATTGAGATCGTGTGTTGCTACCATGCCTTTGACTTGCATCTGCGTGAATCTGGGGCTCCGATTGGAAAAACTTGTAATGCACTGGCACATTCGTGTGCTACCAAAGGTACTGACTGAACAAGATTTGGAAGCTAGGATGGTATACGTTGCAGGCCCCTCATACTCTTTAAGGTCAAGCGTAAAACGAACGTGCGCGTGAAGTGAAAAGGATGTAGGTTAGAAATTTCAGGACACACTCTAGGAGACATATGCTAGTTTGGTTAAGGGAGTCCTTTATCCAAAAAATAACTTTTATATATTTTAAGACCAAATAATTAAATGGAAATTAACTCACAACAATGGCGAGCTTGCCCATAAAATTGCCAGAAATATTGCAGAAGCTTGGAGACTTCTCTGGGAACAAGATCGAATACTCGTCTTGGAAGAAAAGCGTAGAAAGGGTTTGAATAATTTATGAGAACAAAAAGGGGTGCCCGAAATATAAGCAGATTTTGCAGCTACTCGATGGTTGATTTATACCAGGCTGTACATCAACAACATTCTCTGATTTTGAATCAAATTGGGAATCGAAACATTTCAGAATATCACACAAGCCATAACAGCACTATATAGAAAAAAAACGATATTTACATTTGTAAGATGCCTGAACGGTAGTCTGTCCCAATATTTGGATAATAAAGATCCTCACGACTAGGTCCATGCATTGAATCTTTGCAGCCTTTTTTAAAATCAGAACACTAGGAATAGCCAGACTTCATACCCGGAAGAAGTAATTTGGGAGGAGATACCCGCCCAGAGCCCAACCCCTAACTAAGTATAGAAACCCGGAATCCCTCCAAGGATAGTTGAAACATCATTTACCCCACCCCACTCCATTCTACCAAACTTATGCAATCAATCATGAACGCAAGCTCCCTAATACCCCAACGCACCTCCCAGTCTTCAGACAAAACCAACACCCATGGACGTAGATCAGTCAATTTGTTGATGTTATGTTAACTTTTTGAATGGAACTAATTATAAAATAATCGTAAGAAAAATGCACTGACCAACTCAAACGTTGAAAATACGAATAAATTGCAACGCGAATTAAATATACAATCAGAGGTCGATGAAGAACAGGAGTGTTTTCAGACAGCATAAGAAAATAGAATAAATTGGCTATAATCCTGTGGGCTGTGGGCATGCGTAATCCGATCAACATGAATCCATTGATACTTTATTCATATGCTTTTTGCCGTGTTTCTCCGGACGTGTTTCTTTAATCGATCTCGTCAGATAGACTATATCTTCGATCTCTAATTTAAGCATCCACTTTTTCGCGACAAGTAAAAAAAAATTGAATAGTTTTCAAAGTATTAGTTCATTAAACTATTTACTTCTTATAAACAAAATTATTCGTTTAATATAATTATAAAAAATAATTTAAAAATGTATAATAATAAAATATATTTATTTATTATTTATAATATAATATCTCTCCCACAGTTTTACTCCCTGGATGCGTAACCCGTTACATTATTGTTAGTCTAAACGTCCCAGAGATCTTTTCAATTTTATTTTGCAATGTCTTATCTTACGCCCTGCACTCCCTGCACAGAGAGCCTAGCTTAATTCTACACGATCTTACTACAGTGGACATAGCTCCGTCATTAATGAGTAAAAAAATGCAATTTTTTGATGGTGCACCCCGATACATTTTCGACACCAAATATATTATCCTCGCCTGATTTTATCCTGTGGCAACTGATATGTTGGGCCTTTCCGCAGTCCCGACTATTTTTGATCCCATGCAGGAAGCGATCCATTTACCGAGTCATTCAATGGAATTGCCTAGAAGAGACTGGGTCCACCTATAATCTAGGAACCTGGATGGATGTTCTAGATAAACACTACATACTAGATACTCCAGCTGCACTGCCTCCAATATAATTTTACTTGAGTCCTATCTCGAAAAAGCATTTGAAGCTGCAGCCAGCGCTGTACCTGAGCGCTGTATAATTTATAAAATTTATAAAACCCTCAGAATTCTACATCTTCAGAAGCTGCTGAAAACTGATATTTTCTTGATTTCCTCTCTTTTCAAATGTTTAGTAAGAGTGCTTCTCTTGATGGGCTAAGACTTCTGCCTCTTTCTTTTTCCCAAAGTTTACTGTATTTTAAATGGATGGGCTATTTTTTCTAGTGGTGTCTTCATTGCTGTTAATAATATATACTCAGTTGAATTAATATCTTTCTAGAGTCGGCGGGTACAAATTTTCAGTTTGTATTGTATAAATTATGAGATTTGTCTTATATTTTCCAGACCTGTTGCTAAATACATTTTTTGTAGAAGATATAGAATATTTTACCCACTTTGAGGCTATTAAGTCTTTTCGTTGGACGACGACACGGATTTAATTCTAAATACTAAATAATAAAATTTAATTCAACTACAGCCAACTATGGAGCTTAAGACAACTCAAATTGTAGTACTCACTACACTCTGCTAACATACTCCAAAGTACTCTAGTCTAGTATTGCTTAGTTCTACATGCATTACTAATGATAAGTGAAGTCGATGTTAAACAATTTAAAGGTTGTCCGCAATGGACAGTTTTGGTATACGACTCTTAGTAGGATGCGACTTTAACGATCACCACACTCAGTGGGCGAGCTGAAACACAATCGACCACGGCGAGTCTCTTTTTAACTTTATACTTAGGTCAAACCCGTTTCTTTGCAAAAGCGGAAACGACAACTTTTATCATTCAAAACAGTAAGGAATCCATCGATTCAACACGAGTATCCAAAACAGATAATTAGCTTTTAATCTCTCTAAAATATCTCTTAGAAATATACTATATATCTATATACTATATATCTATAGAAATATATCTCTTTGAATATAAATATCCTTTAGTTTTAAAACCTGAAGCCCCAAGTGTTTTTAACTTTAGGTAACTGAGCCAAATACCTCCAAGTATTATTGAACAATGTCACACTACAGCCACCAGACTATTCCAGACAAATCGTAGAAAGTCTGAACACGGCTGTCAAATATCTTTAAATGATGGCAGTTTTCCGTGCCTAAGATCACGGATTGTGTTTGAAAGGGCAAGTCGCTGCATATCACCCCAAAGACAAATCAAACCAGTTTATCATCCTTTTTTCTCATTTGAGATTAGAGAAAACCAGCAAGATGATTCTTTGAATTTCTTTCCTCTCTCCTATGCAACGTAGCTGTCAATTCGATTCTTTGTAAGATGGCGACTTTCAAATTATTTTTACATGAAAATACTCTCAGTCACTTGTGATCTACCTAGTTCTTTTCATTGTTGCTGTCTTAAGGGTCATCACCTCCGCTTGAAAGTCTCTGCAGTGATCAGGAAGTCTGAAAGCTCATTTTGCTAATTGTTTGGTGTATATTACTCCTCCTACTTTTTTTACTCTTGAGCTAGCTGTTTAAGAGCTTATTGTGCTTTTTGGACCGCAGATATGGCCTTGGGAATTTATTCCGTTCAGAAATGATGGAAGGAAGGATGGTGCAGAAAGGAGTTTTTAAATGTTCCCTTGGAGTTCAGTTGCCTGTGCTGATGGGAACTAGGGGGTTCAGTAAATGAGTGGTGTGTCCGTTGTTATTCGGACACCACTGCAGTGGTGCACTTATGTGTTTCTCTCAGTCAGCGCTGGTTTTAGGGTGAAGTGGATTCTTCTTCCCAGATCGTAGAGCATCGGAATGGGAGATGGATCTCGCAGCTTTGGCGAAAAAAATGACCGGCGTTGTTTTTGATTTTGGATTTTCGGTAAAGCAGGGTCTAGCCAAATCGGTTAATTTTACAGGCCCACAGCAAAAAATCTTCACGCATAAATGCACCTGCTCCATAACCCTTCTAGTGGAGAACAAACATTGCTTCTATAACCTACAGTTTCCGCGGTACACCTAACAGAAGAAATTGATCAAAATGTACCATATATTTAATTATGTAGGCCGTGTAATTGCGTTAAATATTAATGTTTTTAGCACATATAATACCCTTACATAATACCCGCACATATACATACCCTTGCAGACCCTTATAGTTTTGGTCATAAGTTTGCAACGCAGTGAAGATGACATCTGCGAACCTATAAAGTATATATATTCTTAATCAGGATCTCCTCTTCAGTCGATATGAGCATGTCCCTCATAGTAGTCTCTCAGTTTTAAAGCTATCGAGTTGAAACCACACACATCCTTCTTTTTAAAATGAAGGTGTCGAATTAAAAAATGGAATCTAGCAATTACCACATCTTTGAAATTCTCATCCAAATTTGAAATTTTTCTGCAAACACTTTCCTATTGAACAATTAATTTGTATACCCTTGCAGAGGGTATTATAATTTTGGTCAAAAGTGTGCAACGCAGTGAAGGAGACATCTCCGACCCTATAAAGTATATATATTCTTGATCAGGATCACCTCCTGAGTCGATATGAGCATGTCCGTCTGTCCGTCGGTCCGTCTGTCCGTCTGTCTGTTTCTACGCAAACTAGTCTCTCAGTTTTAAAGCTATCGAGTTGAAACTTTGCACACACCCTTCTTTCCTTTGCAGGCAGTATATAAGTCGGAACGGCCGGGATCGGTCGACTATATCCTATAGCTGCCATATAACTGATTGATCGGAAATGCCATAACTTTGGTGTTTTTTAAGTTGAAGGGTTGAGACCACACACATCCACACATGTTATATTTGACCAAAATATCTTGTGTACAAAATTTCATAAGGATCGGCCGACTATATCCTATAGCTGTCATAGAACGATCGAAATTGGCATAACTTTGTTGTTTTTTAAGTTAGGAAGATGGGATTTGGTACAGATTCTATTTTGGGAAAAACAATCTGATTTGTCGAATTTCATAAGGATCGGCCAACTATATCCTATAGCTTTCATATAACTGATTGATCGGAAATGCTATAACTTCGTTGTTTTTCAAGTTAGAAGCATGGGAGTTTCAATGGATTCCTCTTTCGGCAAAATAATTCGATATGCCAAATTTCATAAGGATCGGCCGACTATATACGATCCGCAATATATCTAATAATATAAGATGCGTGGCGCCACCTAGCGGACTGCGACTCAACTGCAAGGGTATATCAACTTCGGCTCCGCCCGAAGTTAGCTTTCCTTTCTTGTTTTTGTTTAGAATTGTTCTAAAATTCTTGGATGTGAAGTCCTTATTTTTTAAGGCGTTTGTTGTTTCCGTAGAGTTATTCGGTATTAAAATCTAGGCCTAGTGAAGGAGACATCTCCGACCCGATAAAGTATATATTTATGTTCACAATCACATCCTGAGTCAATAAAAGCATGTCCATCTGTCTGTCTGTTCCTACGTAAACTAGACCCTCAGTTTAAAAGTTATCGACTCTAACGTGTGCACACATCCTTCTTTTCTTTGTGGACTGGATAGACCGGTTGAGACTTTGGTTTTTTTTCTATGGTTTCTATTTTTAGAATATCTGATCTTCAATTTCATTAGGATCTGCCGACTATATCCTAAATCTTTTATATACCTGAAAGATCAGAAATGTCTTAAGATTGTTTTATTTAAAAATGTAAGCTTGAAATTTTTTCAACATTTTTATGTTAAGAAATTTTGTTAAATTCTTTTAAATCTGCATCGAAAAAACAAAATAGAGCAAACAAATAGGTGGATAAACAGACAAATTTTACATTATTAGGTGTCAATCGACGTAAGCATGAGAATGTTCAAGAGTACAATGTGATTATAAAAATATTTTGTATCGTGACTGAATGGGGGTATTACACCATCTCCGATTTAGTAAACAATTTTACCATTGTCACACAAATTTATCTGAAACCAAACTATTTGTTGCAAATGCTTGTATAAAAATGATCTTATTAAAATAATGTGTTTTGATTGATGTCTCGTTAATTTAGATCAGACGCACACTTCAGCTATATATAGTACCTTTCTTGAGCATACTAAGACATACTAAGGTTTGTCACTTCGTGGTCTACAGATATATAAAATCAATCTTTACAAATATATAAATTTGTATAAAGATAAAATGTTTGTTCATACATAATTACTTTGACGCATGCTCAATAACACATTAAACTAGACAGAAAATACGAATTGAGAAGGGCCGAAGGTTTTTATACTCTTTCAGTCAAATGGTTTTTTTGTTTTGTTAAGATAAATATGGGATTAAACCAATTACGCATAAAGTATATTAAATGGATAAATTAAAAACAAAAAAAGGTTATAACCCTTTAGTTAGTAGATAGATAATATTTACAATCCCTAGACGAAAGCTAAGACGTTTGAAACAGATTGATATGGTAACTTTAAAATGTGCACCTAGCAGGATAAAAAAGATAAAGAGGGGTCGAGCGAAATTAGATCGACTTCATTCTGACGTGATTCTGATCAAGAATTAATACAGTTCATTTGGTCGAAGGAATCATCTTCACTACATCACAAACTTTTAGATAAAACTTTAATACCCTCTAAAGTGTATAAAAAGTCAGAACTACTAAATGGCTTCTGTTCAATGAAAAATATTTCAAACCTAATTATCATACATATTCGATGGTGGTTTAAGTTTCAATTGGGAAACAAACTTTAATTTATAGGAAAGTAATATGGAAAAATTACATGAATATCAGGGTGTAACAGGTCGCTTACATCAATGGAGAGACAGCATTAAAGAAACCTGTAATAAGTTTAATGAGGATTATTTAAAAAAATTTACCGAACAAATAGAAAACACAGTCAGTGGTCAACTTAAAGGAAACGTCAGAGCTGGAAGTGACTTTTCTCATATATATAGGTAAGATATTTTCAATACGATTGTCTGATACTATATATATATATATACATATATATATATTGAAAACCATTATGGCCAGTTACAGTGGTAAGGAGACGTAAAAATGCGAACAACGTTGTGGGCATAAATATTTAATATAAATCTAATTGGAACCAAAACACAAGTGTATATAAAATATATGAACCGTATAAAATATGAACCGTTTGAACGTGCGAACAGAGAAGGACTTAGGTGAAATTTTATAATAAATTAAAAATCTTCTTAAAATTTTTCTAAATCATTTTTATCCCCTAGTAATCTTCCTAAAAAAATCTCCTTCCGATAAAATACACTTATGCAAACGTTTTTTCAAATCCTCGAAACATGCCAAAATAACCCCTTTCCGGCATAGCCATCAGCGCCTTCTTCGATTCAACGTTTATTTCCTTAATCGACTCGAATCACGTTCCCGGAATGGTTTTTCGTATTTTGGGAATAACCAGAAATCACACAGAGCCAAATCAAGAGAATATGGTTGCCGCGGAACGATAATTGTCAGATTCTTGGGGAAATGGGCACGAAAATGGGTGATACACAAACCAAAAGTAGTTGGCCCATAATTGTAGTTTGGCCTAGGGTATGGAATTCATTTTGCACTACATAACGAAAATCGAACAAAACTGTCATGATGACTGTGATTTTTGTCTCTTGTCCTTGATCCTCTTTGAAGTCTTTGTTCCATTTAAACATTTTTCTATGACATGGTAGAATCACAAAAGGCCTTCCACAACAACCTCACAGTAACCCTTCGTAACCCAATCATCATTCCACATAAAAAATTGTATGGCATTTGATCAATTAAATGTTAGTGTAAAAATCGAATGTACTCCTGGCCGTTTGGTAAACAGAAATGTTGGTATGGACATTCGTTCAGATGTCATTAACCGTCTTGCCAACTCAAGAAAATAAGAACTAGCCAGAAATATAAGGCCCGAAGTTTATCTTGGCTAAATAGACAATAAAACCTATTAATTGCCAGGAAACTGACGTAAACCCAAATTTTTAAGATGTAAAACCATGATTAGGAGACTGAAATGCCAAGAAAAAGCTAAAGCGTTAGCCGAGGGTGATTAAAAAATTTCATAACTTTTTATATGGAATTTTACGCTTACAACACGCCAACGCCCATTGCTTGAAGTCTATTCAACAAAAAAAAACCGATTTCTCACATATCCACCCAAATGATGCGTCGAGCAATATTTTCGAGAGCTTTCAAATTTGAATTGTTTCACCAGCCAACATCAAATATAAGTTAGTAAGATTTCCTAAGCTGCTTCCAAACTTTAGAGACCGATCACGAGCTACGCTCAAAAGATGTTCCAAAGATCGAATGGGCAACTGGGATCACACATCTAGGAATTGAAGCTTTCGGGAGGGGCTTAACTGGATGCGATGGGCCTGAGTATTAATAAAGTTCATTAAGATGAAGACCTGTTTCCTTACTTTATGAAGCGGAACGAACTTTTCAGTAACCGAGGAACATTATTTTGGGAAAATCGCGGGGTTAATATGTGTACTTACGAACCAATTCCTTCAAGTCCACAGGCCGATGCTCTGGAGCACTGTAAAACTTAATGAACTTTGATAAATTCAAATTAAATTAGTTTGTCTCGATGTGCATGATGCCAACAAATGATGAATGTTCTATAGAAAAAGAGTATTAACTAAAATCTGTATTATATATAACTTAATTATACAAGCTGATGCTGGCACAACTTTGTTGTGAAATGTCTGCCTAAATGGCTAATGTGATTGTTGGGCTAAACAGCCACTAGCAAAACCGATTAGAATAATGATAATTTCTTAAGCTGGAATGGCATTTATTCTGTCTGTCTCGCAGTTTTGCATGTACTTTGTTGTTATTTGTAGTGATGCGGATTTAAGAGCTTTGATAGAGCTTCTGCGCTCAAGCTCTTAGTTTAATTAGTTTAATTATTTTCCATTGAAAGTTAAGCCGAGCAGGCTTAAACTATAACATAAAAAAACCTTGTTTGGTTTGTGATTAGTGCGAGAAATAGAAACATCTGTTGTTTGCAGAGTAGTGATACAAACGCTCATATATATATATATATATATATTATATATATTAACTCGTTATAAAGTAGCTGCACAGTGGGTCGTTTGGTGGCGAAGCTTCAGCGGTTGCGGTCTTGTCTTCATGAGCCTGCCTTGGAGACTGTGCCCTCCTTGGAGCTGACGAAAAGTTTTTTCCGTTGCCTTGGAGCAGCTAAACAAAAGGATCAGTAATCGCTGCCCTATTTCTAAGGCTTATATTAAAAAGATACTGAATCCGAGGGCCACAAAATGCGAGATTTCCGATACACTTAATTTGAAAATGCGAGCCCAGGCAAGCATAGGCACAACGAAGCAGATTGCTAGCTTTATCATAATCCAAGTGTTGTTGCAGAAGATTGACTAGTCCATCGCTAGTTTCTTTGGGCAGAGATGCCATACTTTGGAGAGCATGGAACCCTGCGGTAGGGCGGCATAGACCCTTTTAATCCAGGTAAGTCTGCATTTATGATTACAAACTCGTCCTTTGCCGCATGCATATTCTGTGAATCCAGCATAATAAGATCCTGCCCAAGGTTTTTAAGTTCGTCGTCTGGGGATGGTTTAGACAAAGTTAGGTGGCTGGATTTATGCCGAAAGTTCCTTAGATTTGATCACCTATCTCGACATTAAAATTCTTTAAAACTGCCGTGCGTGTGGACGCAGGCATCAAGGCCTGCTTCGTTTTGGTGGCAACTCTCCAGCTAGTATCCAACCCTCTCCCAACGTTTCCGCATCCAACCCGCTGTTTTTCGTTCAGTGGTCGCTGCCGTTAATTCTTTCGTCGCCCGGAGTTCTACTGCCCTACCGAGCGCTGCTCGATTCTTAGTCCGCAGGTACACTTAGTTACTTTAAGGGTGGCAACAGCTGCAACTACGAAAGATGAGCTCTCTGGTGTCTGTATCTGGTATAAGTGACGAAAGGTTCTCTACAGATGGGTTTGCTGTGCAAGTCTGCTTGAAATCTGCTTGTAATGCTCGGACTACTCGGCGCAAGTAACTACTATAGTAGCCTCTATCATCAGCCTATTGTAAAATTTCCGACAATGTAAAGCTAGCGGATCCTCAATTTCAGCTTAAGGGAGTGAGTTTGCTATTGGAGCTGGTTTATTTTGCGAGCTGCTTTGTGTGGGGCAAATTCATCATCATCAAAATCACCTGGTTTGCCCTTAATCCAGAAACCTTCCCATTTATCAACCACCAATTGGCTAATAAGGAGGTCGAGGATTATCCAGTAGGATCTGAAACCTAGCTTCGAGATTTTTACGTGAACGACGAAAACGCTGGGATTGGCTTGGGATTCTTCCACTGATCAACTGCTGCTTTCTTTTTCTGCTCTTCAGTCCACGTCCCGACGTTCAGTCTTATCATCAATACCGCGGTTGGACAATCCGCTTGGCCTAGTTGTTCCAGTCAATACTATGGCAAAAATAATCTTGCAGAAGCTGTGTTTGGAGCAACTTTCTTGGGATGCAAGCATATCTCTTTTTACACGGAGAGTCAGGTGTGTCTCGGATCTCTCCGATCTTGTTTAACGTGGCGTGTTCCACACTGAAGGGATTACAACCACGGCACTCTAATATACCTACGAGTAGGCATATAGTGCACGGGCACGGATGGTACGCCTGCCAACGCCCCGGAATAGAAGCTATAGCAAATACATAGCAACTAACTCGGTACCAATTTAAGTATCTGTGAGTCGGACAGAATACTTCCCCTTGGTGAGGAGCGAAGTGTATCTATCACCTCTACTGATCTATGGGTCACAGCGCCCGAGTTGTATAACGCAACTCCACGTCGAGTCCGAGGACTCTACCCGCGATTTGGGTATCAACCACAGCCACCACGATACTCCCACAAGGGGGCCTACCTCAAATGGTACTGCTTGGACACTATCCAACCCGTGATACCGAAGTTTGTGGGCTCGGTGACCCACCCCTTTAGCTCCGACAAGCTCGGATGGGGAACCTTGCCATATTAGTCGCCTCCTACGACAAGCTATGGGGAGCTGTGGCAGTATTCTACGCCGCTACCACACGGCGAGAAAAATGGGCTTCTGCAAGCCCCTCCTCCTCCGAAACACCTCCTCAGCAAACTCCGTGAGTCTTCTGGTCCTGTCGCCGCTCTCCAAAATCCTTCCAAATGTCCAGGTTCCGCCAACGTGCTGCAAACCGAGTCCATCGAGGTCTCGCAAGTCTGCATAAAGGGGGCAAGCACATAAAATGTGTTCCCAGTCCTCATTAGGATCGCCACATGAGCATGCGGCAGTTTCACTAAGGGCTCTTCTATGCAGAAATGCATTGAACGACCCGTGCCCTGTCAACAAGAATCCCGCGCGCATGGAGAACCCGAAATCCGGATGCCGATAAACGAGCCCTGTATCTGGGATGAACTTGTGAGTCACCCGACCAGGCGAATCACCATCATCCCATCTGCTCTGCCAGTCCAACAGAAGGCATTCGTCTACCCGCAAGACTCGTTGCGTCCAGCTCAGACCTGAAAGGTCCTCGCCATAGAGCCAGTCGTCCCCCTCCAACGGGTATCCACGCTTCAACTTGTACTTGACGGCTATTTTCATAGCAGCCAAGTCAAGAGGCGGGGCTCCAGCAAGCACCTGCAGTGCCAGGGTTGACACTGTACGGCATTCCGGGAGGCATCCTAAAAGGATCAGCCTCTGGCAGGCAAGAAGTCGCCTCCTAGCTACAACTTGCCTCGTCGTCACGACATACCACACCGAGGCACCAAATAGTGCACAAGGCACCATGAGTCCGGCATAAATGGTCCGCCTGGCCCGAGGACTGAATCCCCAGTCGACTCGCAGCAAACGCGCCAATGCTTGTACGACTCCGGTCATTCGCTGACGCAGCGATGCGATGTGCATGAAAAAGTTCATGCGCTCGCTGACCGTGATGCCAAGGTACCGGCAGCTGCGAACATATGGGAGATTTGCTCCGGCAGTTCTCACCAACGGGGTGCGCGCGAGGGCACCCTTCAGCAGCATAATCACCGTCTTGCTGGTGGAAATGGTAACACCGATTTTCGTACCCCACGCTTCAACGATGGACATCAGTTGCGCTCCTTTATCCTCCAGCACGGCTCGGGAGTTGCCTTCGACAAGAAGAAGCAGGTCATCCGCATACGCGCTAAAAGCGCAGTATGGATGGAGGCGCCGCAGCAGGACGTCCATCAGCAGATCCCAAATGAATGGGCCATTAATGGATCCCTGAGGGCAGCCTCTAGTTACACGGAGAGGCAGTAGTTATCCCGGATTTTTAGTCATATCCAACGTGTAAGATTTCCGCGGCTGGCGCTTACTTCTGGAGCTCTGGTGGAAACCTGTGCCGAAGTAAAAGCTGGCTGGAGCGAGTTTTTGCGTATGTCTATAAGTTTGGTAGATGGATCCGTTATAAAGGAATTACCGTTAATGATTTCAAGGAGGGGACTCGCATGCTTTTGTGGGCTGTTCATGAAATAAAGACGTTGCAGACAATGGGAATAGTTCCCTCCTCCAGCTCGCTGGCTTCGTTAATCCTCTTTTTGGATCAGTTTGGATTGCTTCGACTAGACGGGCGGCTCACGAACTCATCCTTAGATTACGATTGTCGTCCCCCCATGAATTTTGCCAAGAAGCCATTCGGTAGCTTTCATGAGCAGAACATGCACGCTGGACCTCGATCGTTATTAACGATGATACGTTCTCAGTATTTGCCGATTGGAGGGAGAAAGACTGTGTTCAAGGCGATCAATAAATGCAAAAGATATTTTCGGATGAAGCCACGTTTGTTGGAGCATGTAATGGGCGGTCTTCCGAAGGAGAGAGTGGAAGGTTATCAGGTCTTCAATGTAACCGGCATTGATTTTTGCGGTCTTTTCTTTTATAAGTCGGACGTTCGCAACAAGGTCAGCATATAATGTTACATCAGCGTTTTCATCTGTTTCACGACAAAGGCCGTCTACTTAGAGATGTTGAGGGATCTGTCCACCGCCCCCTTTCTGCATGCACTGAGAATATTCATTTCTATCAGGCCTCGACAGATCTGGTCCTTTAACGTCACCAATTTCTTTGGAGCCAAAAATCAATAAAGCAAATTAAAGCTAGTGCATTCCTGAATTCCCCGCTTCCTGTTCTATCGTTTTGATTGGCAAAATCACTATTACGCTATCAGCGTTTTGATAGCGGCCAAATTAAATAGACAACTTCAATTTCTATTTTCAATATTTATTATGGGTCAACTTACCCCCAAAACAAATGCCGCGGCCGATCCCAAAACAATGCAGAATATCAAGTGCATAAAACTAAGAGCTTGCGCAGAAGCTCCACCAAAGCTCCCAAAGTGCATGCGCTACAAAAGAACAACAAAGCGCATGCGAATCTGGGAGAATTAAGGAATATGGAACTGCTATATGGAGGTTACACTGACAGAACTAATTAGTAATAATTACGATATTTGATGCTGGCACAAGTCCCAATAGTGTCAAAATCTAATTTGTTGGATTGTTTAAATCCGCCTGAAGCACTTTTGTGTTTTTTTATCACGGCAAGGGCGCGCAAATCGGAAAGCTACGCGGTAATTGTGCATTTGCAGTTACTGCACAAGACTCGCCTTGTCGGTGTCGTCTCTACAAGCCTAAGTCTTGAACTCTTCGCTTTTCAGCCACGCATCCCGAACTTTATGTTTACAGTCTTTTGGCATTCTTAAATTTTTTTTAACGTTTCTCTTAAGCTGACGCGTTGCTCGTTAGATCTATTTAAAGTGACCAGAGTCAGATGTTGGTTACATTTAGGTATTTTGAAAGGTAATCTTCAAAAAAAAAAAAATCATTTATCAAAAATAAAAAGCCAGAATTCCCGCTGCCCGTCGTTTTTTAATTTTTCTAGCAAAACGCCTTTATAAAAAGCCAGATTTGAAGGGAAAAAAGCGAAATTGGCAACACTAAGTTCATCCCTTCCCGTTTTCCCCACTTTGGGAAGCCGATTTGAAGGCAGCCAAGTATCATTCTACCAGGGTCGTAGGCTCGGCTGTACTAAAGACCGACGAGTTTCACACGCTTGTGTACAATATTGCTGCAGTGATTAATTCGAGGCCGTTAGCCCTTCCCTCTGATATTAGCCCCTCCCTCTGTCTCTTTTCGCGTCGCCCGCTCCTGTGCATTCGATCGGCCACCTGCCGTCATGCATAGTGCATGATAGGTTTCGGCGTATCTCACGGTCGCTCTCAGGGTTGTTACTTCATCGTTTGATTTTCAACCCCTCAGACATATCTAAATTTGCATTTGCCCAAATCATCATCAAATTTTATTAATTAAATTACTTGTTTAATGAGGTTATTTTATCTCATAAATTTCTCACAGAAATAACGAAAAGGGGTGGCTGCGTAGATTATAAATTTAAAAAATCGACGAAAAAGAACAAATTGCGTGAACTCGGCTATACGTTATAATTCGATCTATATTCAATAATAAATTAAGCCAAGCTTATCTATTGCAGCGATACTTGGCGAATTAACAAGAGAGCGCAACTGAACTTTTTTTTACCTCCTGCTCCGCCCAATGTTAACTTATACTAGACTAGGGTAAATCTCCCATGATTTAAGTCGTCAGATGATTCTTGCATTTAATGCATGCCTAATATCACGCACTCAGACACGTTGTCGCAAGAGACTCACCAGTGCTCGTGGACCCACATGAAAATTTGATTAGCGCTTTGTCAGCAATACTGAAAACTTGGCATCGTACGATAAAGAGCATTAGCTAGTCTCCCCCCGACCCGCAACAACGAAAAGGTAAACCCAACCTGAGAAGCTATATGGAAAAATGGATTTAACTTCTATAGACTAGGGCTAGCAACCAGGTTTTTTTTTTAATTTTTTAAATTTTTTCTTAATACTCGTGCTCGTTTAGATAGTTGGACAATTTTATGAAAAACTTCTTGATATTCGAAAAGTGAAGGTACACTATCAAAAGGAACTACTCATTTTTACAAATAAATTTTTTACATTTTTATAAAGCTGAATATGTAAATAAACCTCGCAGCAGTTTTAAGTGAGATGAAAATCCTTCTATCACTTCCAATTAATATGAGGTGGAGACCATTGCGGTTAATCGGAGCGTATTCTTTTTTGCTTCCATCTGCAAAAGCGGATGTATCAAACCGGGGACTCGTTGGCCACTTTTCTTCCGGATCCGTCAAAAACGATGAATCTATAAACCAGATCGATTCTACCATCTTTACGGCACCACCTCTTGACACGATATCTGCCGGGCTCTGTTTAGTGGGTACATGCCGCTACGTGCTATCCTCCCTTGAATCTTAGCAACTCTATATGATACGAACGTTAAAAACGACGATGTGTGGGAACGAATCCAATGAAGACAACCTTCTAAAACTGACCAATATATACTTCGTTCGATCGGTACTTTAATAAGAGACTTGATTTTGCGGCTTTAATACCTTCTGCTGATTTACAACCAATTTAGACGCAGGCTCCATAGGCTCTCATCGATGCGTTAGAAAATTCAGAAATTCATGAATTTGAATTGGTGAAATCGGCTCACTCATCACAAGTCTCGCACTTGAGATATTTTATAACAGTGATAAGGCAAGCTGAATTTTGTTCTACACTGTTTCCAAATGCAGTCTATCCATTATTCCTATCTTGCTTATTAAGCCACTGTTTATGTAACAGGACTGTTCGTCCGTAGAGCGTTATGCGGCAACTACGTCAAACTTGAACTCACAGGAGTAACGGTAGGTCCCGGAGTCGTAGTCAAAGACCGTAAATAGTCTTGACTAAATTACCCTGGATTCTGCAAGGGACTGCTCGGGTTGGCCAGACGCTTGCGGTGATCAGGCTGGAGTTGATGTGCTTGAAGTCCTGGGGTGGTTTTCCTCAAGTACCGGTGGTATGGTGGTTCGGCTGATTCCTTATCGGCCGGTCCTACTGGCGGTCCATTTCACGGGAACATCACTCGAAGTAGGTTAGATAGCGCGGGGTCTGCTGGTGGTCCGTTTCACGGGAGCAACACTCGAAGTAGACTGGTATGCCGCGGGATCAACTCGTGGTCCGTTTCACGGGAGCAACACGCGAAGTAATAAGGTGACGCGGGGTCTACTTGTGGTCCGTTTCACGGGAGCCGTTTTGTTTTGTGAACCGTTTTACACAGGATCACTCGAAGTTGCCGTGGTTCAGACACTGAGTAACGAGACGATTGACTCTGATTTCGGAACTATCTTTATTTCAGAAGAACAACTCTTATATAAGATGCTAAATTAAAAGGTCAATGTTATGGACGTGCTAAAACTAATGTTAATGCCAGGGTCACCCACCTCTGAGTCTGCTGACTCTGCTTCCGGAGCCATCGACTAGTGCCGAGTTAGTAGGTTGGGTATTGGCTTATGCTTAGAGTTACATTCTTAATAGGCTAGTAGGTCTGATGCTTGTATATCGTGACCTGCTGATGCATCTTGATTGGGTAGTAGGTCTTGGCACTAGGTGCCAATAAGGACCTTTCCTTTAACAATAATTGGGCTTAATAAGCGGGTCGAATATAGCTTTGATGTCATCGAAAGAATGTTCTGCTTAGTCGCCCTTTGACCCATGACTGAACTATCAATTTCAAATTTAAATACTTCATCTTCAATATGTGCTCGCCATTTTTTGTTTGAGCGCTTACGATCGACGTCGCTAATAAAACCTTTTCTAGGGACGTCGCATACAAAGCATGTGAAGTAGATGGGACTTCATTCGTTAACGCTGGAGGAGCATTTTCTGTTGGTGGTGGTAACGCCAAGTTATTTTCAGTCACTGTAAACCGGTGCAGAAGTTTATGCTGCGATCTTGCACAGGTTTGACATCTAATCATCAAACTCAAACCTTTGCATTACAGCAAAGGTAAGCGAACTGACTGCACAGGGTCAAAAAAATGGTCTTGAGCGTTACAATAACTTCAAGCTAGTATCATTTCTATTGAAAAACACTAACTTTATATAAGCAAAAGATTCTTGACCAAACACAAGCTCGTAACACAAAAGGTGTACTAATTTCTATTGCTTGACTTTTACTTCACTTTAGTCTCATACATGGAACAGACCAGTTGTGTTAAAAAGTAAAAAAAGGAAAATTATTAAAAAGTCATTTTAAACCAAGAAAACTATTGTTATTATTTAATTGTGGGATACCTGGGAGGCCTTTTTACTACAGGTTATGGGCCCAGTGTTCGCAAAAGTCAAATAAAAATCACAATTAAATAATTTGCTGAGTCATAAACGTATGTATATATGTGTGAATATATTTGAAAATAGAAGAAAACGCATCTCAATAAGTACCAAAAAGTAGAACAAAAATGAATAAGTTCAAGAATATTTTACCTTTTTGTGGTGAAAAATATTTCGTATGGAAATTTCGTGTAAAGGCACTTTTAGCTGAAAATGATGTTTTATTTGTTATTGACAAGGAAAAACCACAAGAAGTAAATGAGATCTGGACAAAGGCAGAGAGGTCAGCAAAAAAGCGTTATAATAGAATTCTTGAGCGACTCTTTTCTATCATTTGCTGATAATAATTCGACTGCTAAAGAAATTTTTGAAAAATTAGATTCGATTTATGCTCTCTGTGCGGAAACAAATATTGACATTTAAATTAAATGGTGTTACTCCTCTCATTATTCATTTCAATAAATTTGACGAATTAATCTGCGAATTTATAGCATCGGGAGCAAATATCGAGAAGGTGGATAAAGTAGCTAACCTTCTTCTAACATTACCTTCAAATTATGATGGAGTTTTTAGAGCGATAGAAATCTGTATCTGCCGAACATGTTACACTTTCTTTCGTCAAAAACCGCTTTTTTGACCATGAAACTAAAATAAAGAATTTGAGCAAGGACACAAGCAATAAAGTACTTCAAGTGATATTTTTTAATAACAACAAACAAAAGGCATTGCATCTGAAATCAAAATTTAAGGCAAAATCCATGAAGAACTTTAAATCCTATTTAAAATGTCACCATTGCGGTAAGAAAGGTCACTTCAAGAAAGATTTCTTCTGTTTCAAAAGGGGTTTAGTGAATCAAGTTAAAGAAAAACAAGCACAAGTTGCTAATGTCCAAGCAGGTAGATCATTTGCGTTTATGTTGAGGCAGGGCAGAAATTATACAGGTGAAGCTGATGTATCCTTCATATTGGACTCAGGACCTTCAGACCACATGATAAATTACATAAATCTGTTTTCAACTTATTCTACCCAGGATATGCCAATCAAGATTGCAATTGCAAAGCAAGGTACATACATATATGCTTCTGCAAAGGGAACTTTACAGCAATCTAATACGAATATTACACTCGAAAATGTTCTGTTCTGCAAAGATGTTCCACAAAATTTACTGTCCGTCTCGAAGATGCAAGCTGCAGGCATGACAATTGAACTCAATTAAAAGGGAGTGAAAGTTTCGATGAATGGACAAGAAGTTCTTAAAGGTACGTGTGAAAATAATATATCAATGGTTTATTTAAAAATAAACCATGAAGCTTATGTAACTTACTCAATAAATCAAAACTATCATTTGTGGCATGAAAGATAAGCACACATTAGCAAGGAAAAGTTTTTAGAAATTGTACGAAATAATATGTTTGAAGATGTAAAACTTGTAAAAGATGTAAAGTTGAATGATGAATTATGCGAAGCTTGTATAAATGGTAAACAAGCTAGACTTCAATTTAAAAAAACTAAGAATAAAGAACATATACGTAGGCCTTTATGTATAATTCATTCAGATGTTTGTGGTCCAATAACTCCTTCTAGTATTGATGGAAAAAACTATTATGTAATCTTTGTCGATCAGTATACACATTACTGTGCAACTTACGTGACGACATATAAATCCGATGTATTTCAGTGAAGAACTAAGTGGGAAGAAGCTGTAAAAGAGGAATTAGATTCGCATTCTTATAATGAAATTTGGACTTTAGTTGAGGAACTCTCATCAGCCTTTAGAAGAGAATATTGTTGATCAAGTGGGTGTTTACAATAAAAACTAACGAGCATGGCGAGCTAATTAAATATAAGGCCAGATTGGTAGCTCGGGGTTTTACTCAGGAATACTTGTTAGATTATTATGAGACATTTGCACCAGTTGCAAGAATATCTATTTGCTTTTACATGTAGATGATCTGGTAATTGCAACAGAAAGTAATGATACAATAAATTTTCTTAAGACATTCCTAATGAGCAAATTCAGGATGGCAGACTTATGTGAAATAAGACACTTTATTTGAATAAAAGTAGAAAGAAGAGATGGATATTTATATCTTAGTCAATCAGCATACATTAATCATATTTTAAAGAAGTTCAATATGGAAGAATGCCATGCACTCAGTACACCACTTCCAACTTAGTTGAATTATGACGCCTTAGACTCAGATGAAGAATATAATGCGCCGTGCCGAAATCTGATTGGTTGTTTAATGTATCTAATGTTATGTACCCGTCCTGTTCTAAGTACAGCAATAAGTATTTTTAGTAGATACACAAACAAAAACAATTTAGAACAATTTAGAAAACAATTTTGAAAAGAGTTTTAAGATATTTAAAGGGTACTGTTGATCTAAAATTAACTTTTATCAAAAACGAAAATTTTAACTACACAATTATTGGCTATTGTCGCCGCTTGGCCGATCACGGGAAATGCCTTTAAACACTTTAAGCACTAGTGCTGGACAACAGTTGGAGTTCTGTGTTTGTTGATGGTTTTATTCTGGAAGAGTTACATTAATTACTTATTTCTTACAACTACTTAGTCTTTAACCTACCGCAGTTTCTCTTCCCTCTTATTGTGATGGCGCAAATCGGTCTAATTCCGCCAAATTGTTTCCCTCTCTTTACACTTTTTGTCGTGGGACCAAATAACCTAAACTTAAATACCAAAGCTATCGATACATATAATACTGCGGCGCTAAGTTTTAAACTTAACTAACTATCGTTAACCCTAATCCGTTCCGCGACATCCCCACCCCCGTGAAGCAGCCGCATTCACCACATCCAGGACAGCTAACTTCGAAGCGGGACGCATTATAGTCTTGGCTCGATCGTTAGTCCGCACTGCCGCTCGACGAGGTACTCCATCTCTCCCGGTGAACACCTCTTCCACGACGCCTCGTTTCCACTTCCTTCGTGGTATGGCAGGATCACAGATGAACACCAGGTCTCCTCGGCGAATTGGCTCGGCGTGCTTGCACCATCTCTTCCTGCGCACAAGTGTAGGCAGGTATTCATGCACCCATCTCTTCCAGAAACGATCCCGCATCATTCTCGCTATGCGCCACTGCTTCCTGGTAGCGCATCTCACGACCTCCTGTCCGTCATCCTTGGGAAGGTCTGGAACATCGGGTGCTCCCTTCAGCAAGTCGTTGGGTGTCAGTGGAGCCTCCTGGTCCACCGTCACTGGTAGATGAGTGAGCGGACGAGAGTTCACTATGCTCTCCGCCTTAATCAGCAGGTTCTCCAGTACGTGCTCTTTGGGCGCAAGTACTTTCATCGTGTGCGCCAGCACCTTCTTCACGCACTGCACCATCCTTTCCCAGGCGCCACCCTCAGCTGGGTTCGCCGGGCAATTGAAGATCCATTCGACTCCGTTGGACGACAGCTCGCCCAGGATCTGTGCAGGCTCGAACACTTCGCTGAACCTCCTGGCTTCGCGGTCGGCTCCAACGAAGTTCTTTCCATTGTCGCTCCTAATCCTGACGACGGGTCCACGTCGGCACATTAAGTTCCTCATAGCGATTATGCAGGAATCGGTGGACAAATTGTGAGCCATCTCCAAGTGGATAGCTCTTGTGGTTAGACACGTAAACAGTGCCACCCACCTCTTCTCCGTGCGTCGTCCAACCGTCACAAATAGCGGTCCAAAATAGTCCAATCCGGTGAACTTAAAGGGCCATCCGTTGGCCTCCAGCCGGTCCTCTGGTAGGGGACCCATCTCGGGCTGAGTTGGTCGTGCCCTTCGCAGCTTGCAAACGTTGCATTTGCTCACCACCCTTCGTAGCAGCCTCCGTAAGTTCGTAATCCAGAACTTCTGCCGGATCGCCCCGATGGTTGCCTCCGTGTATTGGTGGCACATCCTCTCGTGGTGATGCTGCACGATCATCTCCGCCAGTACCTCATCGTGACACAGTATGATCGGTCGACGTGCGCTGTATGGCACACACGTCGCGTCGTCGATCCTTCCGCTGGCTCGCATTACTCCGTCCTCGTCGAAGTATGGGGACAGTCCATGCAATCGGCTGCCCTTGGCGGCCTTCCCTTGGTCGTTCTCAGCAAACGCTTCTCGCTGCGATTGCCGTACTAGTGCGCGCTCAGCTTCAGCGCACTCCATCGACGTCAGTCCGTGATCCTCTCCATCGTATCGTAGTCCACGGCACCGACGAATAAATCTGAGCACCCATGCGGTGCTCCTCAACAGTCGATTGTAGTTCGAGAATCTCTGCAGGGATATGAAATTTACCATGACCAAAGCAAACTCACATTTCATTTCCTCTTCGTCGGGCGTCAGAGGGATCCACCCCTCGCTCGATCTTGGCCAGCTCTCCTCTGGTCCTCGAAGAAATGGTGGACCGCTTAGCCATCTCGAACCGATGCTCAGGTCCACGGCCTTGCGCGGCCTCGCCGCGTCGTCTGCCACGTTTTCGCCTGACGGAATCCATCTCCACTGGGACTCCTCCGTGGATTCCAAGATCTCCGCCACTCGATTACCGAGGAACTGTTTGTATCTCCGGTGGGTGCTGCTTATGCAGTGCAACACAGTCTTAGAGTCCGTCCATAATACGCAGCTGCTGATCGCCACACCGTGCTCTTGCTTGACGGTGTCCATCAGTCTCGTGCCCAATACTGCTGCCTGAAGTTCCAGTCGCGGGATCGACATAGTCCTCATCGGAGCGCATTTAGTCTTGGAGCTTATGAAATGCGCCTGCGCCTCCGTTCTCGTAAGTGGCCCGCCAATAGGCCGCTGCTGCGAACGCCGACTGACTGGAGTCCACAAAGATGTGCAGCTGTAGCATCCGCACGCGTCCACCGCCGAAGTAGTAGCGCGGACATCGGAACTCTTCGATCTTGCTCATTTCTTGCCGCCTATCCTCAAAGGCTGCGGCCAAATCAGCTGGTAGCGGCTCGTCCCAGTTGACTCCTTTCCGCCAAATCTCCCTCATTAGCAATTTGGCAGTCACCATGTAGCAGCTCAGGAATCCAATCGGGTCAAACGTGGACATGACCAGGCTTAGGAACTCCCTCTTGGTAGGGACGCGTTCCCCTGTCATCACGATTCTCGGGACTCGATGATATTTCTGCTTCTTCTTCACTGGTGAAACTGTCGACGTAGTCGTCCACGTAGTGGTATTCCTTGATGGCCAGGGCTGCTCGCGGGTCTGTGCTGCTGTACTGCGAGGCATTCAAGGTCTTCACATAGTCCGCCGAACATGGTGAGCAAGCTGCTCCGAACGTCATCACTTGCATCTCGTATGTGTCCGGCTCCCGCTGGTCATCTCCGTTCCTCCACAGGAACCTCTGGGAACCTCCATCCTGTGGCTGCATCCGTACCTGATGAAACATCTCCTTGATGTCTGCACAAACCCCAACTGCTCCTTCCCGAAAATGGAAGAGCACTGCTGGGCGTGGCTTGTAGCGCTGTGGGCCTTTCAGTAGCGCTGAATTGAGGGACACTCGGTTCACCTTGGCAGCCGCGTCGAAGACCAGCCGGATTTTTCCAGGTTTGTTCGGGTTTTCCACCCCGAAATGCGGCAGGTACCATAACTTGCTTTCCAGGAACTTCTGGACTTCCTGGGGCTCCAGTCGTCGTGCATACCCCTTCTTCACGTAATCATCCATCAATCCTTTATACGCCCGCGCGAAGTCCAGGTCGCGCCTAATTTTTCTTTCGATGTTGACGAGTCTCTTGAGCGCCATATTGTAGCTCTCCGGCAGTCTCACCTCGTCGTCTCTCCATAGCGCTTTGGCTTGCCCGTTGCACTGATCTGCAGGCTGACCACTTTGGTGTGCTTTTTGGCAGATTTCCCACCAAACCATTGCACGTTCAGTTGGCGACTCTCGCCTTTCAGGTTCAGGCTGCGGATGAGTTCGTCGTCGATGAGCGTGACAGACGATCCTTCATCCAGCAGTGCATAGGTGTCGACCTGCGTATTCTCTCCGTACAACGTCTCGGGTAGAATCCGGAATAGTAGGTGGCATCCAATCGAATCAACGCAGCTCAACGATGCGTCAAATCGTGGCGGTCACACGTCGATCGCCTTTCATCCTGCTCACGCCCCGCGTCTATAACTGCGGCTGACGTGGGACGGCTCCTCTTGTTGGAATCCACTGGTCGTGGCATTCCACTTCGTTTGCTGCTGCTTCTCTGGTCGCTCCTGCGGCCTCCCTCTGCGAAGTACGGCTGTCTAGGATGTCCAGGTGACTCGTGGAGAAGGTAGTGATGCCTCATCTGGCATCCGTGGACGTTGCATCCGCGGCTCTTCCTGCAGAACCGGGACATGTGTCCGGGCTCCAGACACGAGAAGCATAGCCTCAACTTCCTCGCTGACTCGATCCGCGCCGTCGTAGAAACGCCGTTGAATTCCTTGCAGTCCCTGATCTGGTATTGTCCCTCGCATATAGGGCAACATCTGGGGCGGTCGGCATACCGCTCCTCCTCGCGAACACTATTCGCGTGCAGGATCCTTCGCTTCGGTTGCTCCTTGGCTTCAACGTCCGTGACAGTGTACACCAGTCTTGCGAATTCATAAAGCCATTCGCTCAGATGCACCACTGTCGGAAACGGTTGTATCGTGACCGCGTGCCTCGCCCTGTCCAACCTCTTGCTCAGCGACAGCTCAGCGACAAGCTGCTCCATAACGGCTTCTACGTTGCTGGGATGGATGAGCAACGACTTCACTGTCTTTCGGGCGTCGCCTTTCAGGGCTTTCACTAGCCGCTGGTTGTTTTCCAGTTGTGTACACCGGTAGGCTGCCGTGAACGCGCACAGGAATATTGGCCATTCCCCTGGCTGACCCTCGAAGTCGGGAAGATCAAGCAATCTACGTGGCGTCCATCCAGGTATGCTCGCCGTCGCCTCTTCATATGACGGGTGCGATGGTGCAGATACCTCCAAATTGTGTGTCGGCGACCGTGGCGGATGCACATAACCTAGCCCAGGCTGCGCCGTGGCGGTCACACAAAATGGCAGAGAATAGCCTACTGTTGTTGTTGGTGTGTATATCCGTGTGACAGGTTGCCCGTTTGCATAATGGCCGCCCAGCGTCGGCGCCAAATTTCCACTCAATTGTGGCGGCAAACTTGCACTCAATTGTGCACCGATGCAGCGATGACGTCACTCCAAGCTCCGTTTGCAGGTTTCCACTAAAACTCTGCTGTTGCGCTGCTCCCTGGCGTGGCAGCATTCCACTTAAACATGGCGGTGTATTCGCCGCACCGCTCACTCCAACGCGTCTGTTCCACTTTCCTTCGGAGTCTGTGGCCGCTGCCGATCACCAGCCACACTCGCAGAGCTTGCCGGGGTGCAAGTTGCTGTGGCCATGGTGGTCGCAGTTGCGGGAACACCCGAGGCTTCCAGCCTGGGGCTCCGCCGGGGCGAATGCTTCGTGGGCATCATCTTGCAGAGTGCGAATAAAAGAAAATGTCGCCGCTTGGCCGATCACGGGGAATGCCTTTAAACACTTTAAACACTAGTGCTGGACAACAGTTGGAGTTCTGTGTTTGTTGATGGTTTTATTCTGGAAGAGTTACCCTAATTACTTATTTCTTATGACTACTTAGTCTTTAACGTACCGCAGTTTCCCTTCCCTCTTATTGTGATGGCGCAAATCGGTGTAATTCCGCCAAATTGTTTCCCTCTGTTTACACTTTTTTTCGTGGGACCAAATAACCTAAACTTAAATACCAAAGCTATCGATACATATAATACTGCGGCGCTAAGTTTTAAACTTGACTAACTATCGATAACCCTAATCCGTTCCGCGACAGCTATGTTGATTCTGACTGGGAAGGAAGTGTGTCCGATAGAAAAAGTGCAACTGGATTTATGTTTAAAATGTTTGGCTCTAATGTGATTTGCTGGAATACGAAGAAACAAAGTTCAGTAGCTGCTTCTTCAACAGCAGCGGAATATATGGCATTATTTGAAGCAGTAAGAGAAGATTTATGGTTAAAATCGTTAGTCTACAGTATAAAATTTAAATTTAAAAAACCAATCAAAATACTAGAAGATAATCAAGGATGCATTAGTAGCTAATAATCCTGCACGCCACAAACGATCAAAATACATTAATATCAAGACCATTTTTCAAGAGAATAAATTGAAAAGAAACTAATTACTATAGAATATATTTCCACAGAACACCAGGTAGCTGTTATTCTCACGAAGCCGTTACCTGGTTCTCAGAAATTAACATAATAAAAAAAAAATGTCAAGCCGGGAAAAACTGATAATTTAATTTAACAAAATTATGAGTTTTTTTAACCAATGATTTGATTAAGGTTTTTCTGGGTTTTTTCTTAATCCTAGAACTAGTTTGATTTGATTCTAAAACTATTTCTAGGCGAATGTGGATTATTTGTGTTGTTTCCAGAATACACAACTGTCCGAATAAAAGTGTTATTGAAACACTAATTGTTTTTCTAAATTGTTTAATGTATCTTTTGAGGAGGTGTATTGAATAACACTAATTTTATATAAGCAAAAGATTCTTGACCAAACACAAGCTGATAACACAAAAGGTGTACTAATTTCTATTGCTTGACTTTTACTTCACTTTAGTCTCATACTTGGAACAGACCAGTTGTGTTAAAAAGTGAAAAAAGGAAAATTATTAAAAAATTATTTTAAACCAAGAATCCAAGAAAACTATTGTTATTATTTAATTGTGGAATACCTGTATCAATACCACAGTGTCGATGAGACCCCTCAACGACGACGCAGACGGCTCGGAAATTTTCGGGAGGCTGAACAATTTACATATTTGGTTCGCAAAGACGAGACATCATTTACGTTATTCATAGACTCTTTTTAGACTAGCGATAGCTTTGTCATAATTACTCTCGGTGACCAGGAATGCCTTGAGTTCCTAGTTCCTAAGGCTTCACCAGACAGGCACAAAATTGAATCGTAAACTTCTCGATAACAGTAATGTTCACATCTTTGTGTACTAAGGTCTCGAAAAGACATATAACATTTTTGAACTCCGAATAATTATTAGTGAATTTCGGTAATGCCAATCTGGAAAGTCGAGCTCGAGTTGGGGCTGCAGAAATTGCAGTAGCTGGAAATAAGGTCCAGGTCATTACATAAGGTCATTACCCTTGCTTTGGTTGTTATTGTTAATTCTTCCAACTCGGCTCCAAATTCATTCATTTCATGTAATCTCTCGATCTGGTCTTGCAACTAATTTGCTTTTAAAATTGTCTCACCTAAAACCTGATGCCTGCACTCTAGCTCGTTTTTTTGTAGAGGAAGTGATCCAGCTTCCAAACGTTCCTCTAATCGGCGAATGCTTTTTACTTCAACATTTGATCTTTTTTAATCTCCATTCTATAAAAATTATTTCGTTTCTAAAAAGAAGCGAGAGCGATGCAAATTTTAATTTTTAAAATTATGTATTTAAATGTGTTTGTTGTAATATAAGCATATATTTTTATCAAAGCAGCAACTTGGCAACTCTGTTCCAAAATGTATTAAGTTATTTTTGTTCAAGTTCAGTTCTAACTCAAACGCCAAGCACGAAAGTCCAATGTAAGGGACGCGATCATATTATCAACAATTTAATAAACTGCACTTTATATTCCTTTTCATTATTAATAACCGACTACCACTTTATCTGGCTGTTGACCAAAATATCAACAGGTTATGGGCCCAGATCGCGATAGTCAAGAGAATGAAATGCTGAACGAAGAGTTCTGAGAAAAAGTGTAAATTGTGAAATAGGCAAGCTACGAAAAATGGCGAGTGCTTTTATAAAAATTGAACCGCTAAGCGCGGATAATTATGACACATGGAAATTAAAAATGCGTGCAGTGCTCGTGAAAAGCGAACTATGGCAGTACGTAGATGGTACAAACATTTGTCCAAAAAAAAATGAAGATCGGGATGAAAAGGCGCGCGGGGATATATTACTCTCGATTAGTACATCGGAATTATATATAATTGAAAGTTGCACGACAGCCAGAGATTGCTGGATACGGTTACAAGAAACGTTTCAATCAACGGGACCAGCGCGAAAAGCGAGTCTGCTGAAACGTGTGGCATTATCGAGAATGCAAGAAGGTAACGACATGAGGCAACATGTCAACGAATTTTTCGACGCAGTGAAAAAGTTAAAAGAAATCAACGTAGCAAGAGGCGACGATTTGCTTGCTATCCTTCTCTTATATAGTCTGCCGGGTTCTTACGAAACATTTAGGTGTGCCATGGAAACAAGAGACGATTTGCCAGGGCCAGAAGTGTTACGCGTAAAAATATTAGAAGAGGCAGATGCGCGAAAGACAAAAAGTGATTGTGAAGAACAAAACGCAAAAAAAAAACCGAAAAGTCAAAGTAGAGAAGAAAGAAACGAGAACTTGCTATAACTGTAATAAGCCGGGATACTTAGCAAGAAATTGCAAGAATAGACAGAAAAATGAAAATAACGAGAATCGCGCGAGTAAAACGGAAAATAAGAAAGAAGCGCTAAGTATTTGCGAATACGGTTATTCAGTGGAAATGCAAAACGAAATGTGGTGCCTAGATAGCGGTTGTACGGCACATATCAGTTCAAACAGAAATATGTTTGAGAGTGTAACAAAGGTCGAAAAGACTTTGCATTTGGCAAATAACAATACAACTAGGGTAAACGGTATTGGCGACATTAATATTGAAGTCAGAAACAAACAACAAAAGAAAGAAATAATTCTTAAAGAAGTGCTTCATGTGTCTGATTTGCGCCAAAATTTATTGTCAGTTTCAAAAATGACCGACAAAGGGTACGAAGTACATTTCCGAAAAAATGAGGCAATTATTATGAAAAATAATAAAATTGTGGTTAAGCGCGAAACGGTATGGAAACTTATATTATTTGAATACCGAAAAACAACAGGCGAACAATGTGGTGAATTCTAACGTTAAAGAAATCGATTTGTGGCATTATCGTATGGGACACTTAAACGAAAATGACTTAAAAGGCATGGCCATAAAAGGAAGAGTCCACGGTATGAAATTAAATCGCGAAGAAAAACTCTCAGAATGTGAAATTTGCTTAAGTGAAAAACTAACCGCAAAAAGTTAGCCGAGCGCAAAAGAAAAGAGAACCATAGACCTATTAGAAATTGTACACAGTGACGTATGCGGCCCCAAGCGAACGGAGTCCATAAGTGGCTACAAGTATATTGCCACGTTTACTGATGACTACTCCCGTTACTGTAAAATATATTTCGTCAAAAGGAAAAATGAAGTATTTGAAGCTTTTCAGACTTATAAATCATTTGTTGAGAATTTCACAGGCAAGACAATAAAAACATTGCAGAGCGATAATGGACTAGAATATCGCAACAGAGCCTTCGACGATTTTCTGGAGAAGCACGGGATTGGTCGGCGGCTATCAGTGCCGCACACCCCGCAGCAGAACGGCATAGCGGAGAGGCAGAATCGCACTCTCATCGAGATGGCCAGGTGCATGATGAAACAGTCGGGTGCACGCCCTATGCTTTGGGCAGAGGCAGTCAACACCGCCTGTTACATCCGAAACAGATGTTCGACGAAAGGAATATGTGGTGACATACCATATAAATACTGGGCTGGAAAAGTCCCAACGGTGCTATATCTGAGAATATTTGGCACAAAAACATATGCATTGGTGAAAGGCACAAACAAAGGCAAGTTTGAGTCTCGATCACACGAATGCATATTGGTTGGCTACGCTGAAGCATCGAAAGCCTACCGATTGTATGTTCCAGGAGCACGCTCAATAATCACCAGTAGTGACGTCAAGTTTTTGAGCACAGCAGGATTCAAAAGCGACTACCAATAGTTTTACGAAGACGAGCTACAAAGTGACATAGGCACAGGAACAGCAGGCATTGAGCTACAACAGCAGCAAGAAAGTGGGTCATCCAGCGATGTAGAATCTGAAGATCAACCCCAGCCCCAACGTTTTGGTAAAGGGCGTCCCAGATCAGTGAGGACCGGCCAGCGCACTATGGTCCCAAATCCCGAGTTGGTGGCATAAAATCGAATATTGCATCTATCGAGCTGAAACTTGGCACACTTCATTAATAGACCACTCTAAATATTTAAGCAAACTTTCAAGTAAGTTTGACCACGCCTACTCCAACAGCCCATATACACATCATGACGTATACGTGATGTTTTCTTAAAATTTGTTTTCTTAAACATATTTTTATTATTTTCTTTTATTTTATACTTTTTTTTATATTTATAATAAAGTTTTATTGCTTTTTGTTTATTTTATTCTATAGTAATCTGTTGTTAGAAGTCAAAACTAAAAATACAAGTGTAAGCATATAGATATGTATTCAGTAGTTTTCTACGGCTAATTCAAACGAAAATGGATTTATTTCATTTGATTCAGAATCATCTGAGTCATCTGAGTCATCTAATAGATCATTAAAACTTTCGTTATTAACAAATGACTTTGTATTGCTTTGAACAATATGATGGGGTGCTTCTAAGAGTTCGATTACATCTTGGGGAAGCGGTTGTTTCTTATGACGTGCTGTCCTTTTCTTAATACCCATACTTGAAATAAGTGGATCTGATGAGTCCATAGATCTGTGGAAAACATCCATCAAATTATTAATTCGGGAATTTCTTCGAGCATGCATTTGCCTATCACGTTTGTACAATTTATTTCGTGCTTCTGAAGCATTTTCCCCAAGACAGCCAACCGGGACTACTGATGCAGCTATTATTTGCGATCCATGTATTAAAATCTTGTGTAGAGTTGGTGACATCGGATACCACGGGTAATGTAATGTGTATAGTCGAATAGTTTTATCGGAGAATTTTTGAAATTTTTGAGAATCGATTGCAAATTCACAGTTAATAGCTACTAGAATAGTATGCAGACTATTAATTAGCTCCAAGTCAAGTTCTAAAATGGATGCAAATAATTTTGTATTAGAAAAAGCCTTTCTAGCTGTATTGCCATTGTTCGTGTTTCCGCTGCCAATCTGTTTCGGCTTATCTACATGCAATCCCATTTCTTGCCGCATTCGCTTTTGTATATGTTCTTTTTTAGAAATCATATCGCGTTTGTCACTTTCGAGTCGTCCTTGCCACTTTTTAAACTTCAATCTATAAGATATTTTTAGGAGTAATTCAAAAACACGTATCCACGCGTGTAGTGGACTTATTCCATACTGAAGGTGTCCAGGTTTCGGCTTAAAAGAATTCTGGTCAATAGTATCCATAAATTGTTTTGGGCCTGCTCCACAAATTGAACATAATTGGCAGGAATTCGTGCCCGTTAAAACGTTTAAAACTTTTCCGTCTATAAGTGTCATATGCATATCAAATGCGATAGTGATTTTCCTTTCCTCTAAAATGGTTAATACGAAGGGAATCAAATGTTCTATTTGCCTGTCCAAATCGTTTTTCTCTGCAAGAATGTGATCTTTTGTTTCTTTTGCGAATTCCATTTTTAGAGGGCGACAAAATCTTACAGATTGCGGAGTTCTGTTATTCCAAAATATGGATCCTGCATCATCTATAAGCTTCAGAGGTATAATGGTAGTAACAAATAACGACTGATCTGAGGTGTCTTTTTCGTTACATTCAAATCTTTGTTTGTACATACTCTGTCCAGATGATCCATCAAATCCGTAACTTACAATTAATTTAAGGCTTGACACAGTTTCCAAATTTGCAAATAGTTCCTCCTGCATTAATACAATTCGGCTCGCAGTATGATTTAATAAATCCTGTAAAGCAACCTTTGCAAATGTTTCTTTCGCTGTTATCCCCACAGGTCTCAACTGTAATTTAGCTTGCAGAACTTTTTTGTAGTTGGGGTATATGTCGCAATTATGCAGTTTGCTTATTTGACGAATTTCTTTGTACAATTGTTTGCTTAATGAATTGTCTATGAAAAATTCCAAAGCCTCATTTATTGTAAGAGGTATTGGTTCTGCTGTATGAAGCTTTCTTTTAGCTTCAGTTGCCTGTGCTTCAGACCTATTACAATTTGCAAGTAAAAATGCAACACTATGTTCACTTGATTTCCTTGCTGATATTGAAGCTGCGTGTATCAAAAGTTGCGTATCATTTTCATTCTTAAGCGCTACTTCACCAGCAAGTTTTCTTTTAAGGCGCGATCCTCCTTCATCATAAGTCAGTTTTGGTCTTCCCTTCTTTAAATTTTCCATCTCCGAGTGATTTTCCAAATGTATTTTAAAAGACTTTAATAGCCACTGTGAATGCTTTTCTCTGAATGTTCGCATATTCCGACTGCACTTTTGCAGGTTTGACGTAACAAAAATTTCAAAACTTCTTATTTTTTTATTTATTTCACTCCTTTTGTCGTCGCTTAGTGTACATTGATCTATTTGACCAAATACAAATTCAGTCAGCGCGGAAGAGTGGCGCCCGCTGTCCATCCACACGTCCAGCAACGTGGCGTGACAGAATTCAAGCACATCTAAATAATTATAGCATCGGAAAAGCCGCAAAAAGCCGCAAACGAAACTATTATTAAAATTTAATATAAAGTGTCTACTATTGTTTAACATACATTAAACAACGCACAAATACGCACAACACCTTTTTTCCTCTACAGAAGACGAACACTTTTGTCAGCTTTTTGATTTCCTTGGACAACACAAAACAGTACAATTATATAACGTTAAACAAATTACCACACAAATTGTGTTTATTATTCGTAATTTACATACCTCCAACTTCAATATCCCTTTTAAATAATAGAAAAATATTGTTTGGTTTAGATTTGCCAAGCTCTCAAAGTTATTAAATATTTCCCGCCAATTTTGTCACAAAAATCAGCTGCTCAATCACCTGACTTTAAACATCTGTAAAAATTGCAAGGTTGCATTTTTGACAAAAATATTTATTGATACTTTCTATCTAGGGTATCTAGTTTAAATATATAAAAAAAAAATTCAGATTTTCTTCCATGAAATTTGGGACTTTATGCCACCAAATCGGGATTTGGGACCACAGTGCAGCGTGGAAGACCACGCAAAATATACCAACAAACAGCAAAAGAGGGCAACGAGAGCAGTCAAGATGACAGCATGAGCTCATCCTCCCAAGAAACGTTCGAGGAGTGTGAGATGGCATTTGCGATGGACGCAGACAATCCAACGAAAATCGACGATGCGAAAAGCTCAACAGATAGGATCGGCTGGATAAGGGCAGCTGAAGAAGAATTTTTGGCGCAGGTTCTCAACAACACTTGGCAAGTTGTTGAACGTCCAAGCAACCGACAAATAATTGGCAACAAAATGGTTTTCCGAACCAAAGACGATGGCACATCCAAGGGTAAGAAGAAGGTGAGAAGGCTACGCACAAAAACCAGGCGAAGACTTCTATGAATCGTACTCCCCCGTTGCACGATTCACATCAGTTAGACTATTGGCAGCCTTAGCGGCACAGTCTGATATGGAGATCCACCAAATGGACGTAGTAACGGCATACCTAAACGGTGAACTGGAGGAAGACGTGTACATGAACATCCCAGAAGGTTTCAACGAATTTATGGAAAAATTGGCGTCAAGAGTTCCAATTGGTTCCAATCAGAAGAACCCAGAAGCGAAATACGTCAAAGATGCCAAGCAGTGGATTCAGGCAGTAAAGCGGATGAAAAATCCAGTCTGCTTAATCAAGAAGGCCCTTTATGGATTGCGACAGACAGGCTTACGTTGGTATCAGAAGCTGACTACAAAACTCAAGGAAATTGGACTTGAGCCTACCGAGCAGGACCCATGCATGTATATAAAAAAGGAGGAGAAGAAAATTCTACTGGTGACGATTTAGGTGGATGATTTGCTAGTAACTTCAAATAATCCGAAATGGCTGCAGAAAATCAAATCGCATCTCAGCGCAGAGTTCCAGATGAAAGATATCGGCCGAGTGAAGATGTGTTTGGGAATTAAATTCCAACAAGATCTACAAAAACATTGCGTATTCATCTCACAAGCGAAGTACATCGATACCATATTGAAGAGATTTGGTATGACAGAATGCAAACCTGCATTGACACCAATTGAAGCAAAAAGCAACCTGAAGCGACCAGAGGCATTCGACGAGAACGAGATGAAAAGGTATCCTTACCAGAGTTTAATTGGTACTTTAATGTTTCTTGCAGTGACAACTCGTCCAGATATTGCATATGCAGTGAATTTTTTGAGCCTGTTCAACTCTAGCTACAATGAAGAACACTGGAGTGCGGCAAAACGTGTACTGCGCTACCTAAACGGTACAAAGGAGCTAGGTCTTCTCTACAAAAAAAATGAAGAAGATCTATACGGTGTGGTCGATGCAGACTGGGGCGCCAACATGACAGATCGGCGCTCATATTCGGGGCAAGCGTTTATACTTGCCGACGCTACCATAAGCTGGGAGGCGCGAAAACAGCGGACTGTGGCTCTATCCAGTACTGAGTCCGAGTACTTAGCCATGTCCGAGGCAGTAAAGGAGGCTTTATACCTAAAAAGTCTTCTGGAGAGGATTGGCAGAAAAGGCAGACCTATACGCATCTACAATGACAACCAAAGCGCGCAAAAACTGGTTAAAGGCTTTGGTTTTCATCCCCGCACAAAGCATATCGACGTGCGCCTCCACTTCATCCAGGAAAAACATAAGAGTGGCGACATCGAAATTTAATACATGCCGCCGGAGCAGATGCCAGCCGACGTCCTGACGAAGGGATTAAGCAGCAGCAAACATCGTGACTGCATATCATCATTGGGCGTCACCGTATTTAATTAAGTTGAATAATTAAAGTTATAAATTGCTACTTTGAGGGGGCGTGTTGTAATATACGCATATATTTGTATCAAAGCAGCAACTTGGCAACTCTGTTCCAATATGTATTAAGTTCTTTTTGTTCAAGTTCAGTTCTGACTCAAACGTCAAGCACGAAAGTCCAATGTAAGGGACGCGATCATATTAACAACAATTTAATAAACTGCACTTTATATTCCTTTTCATTCTTAATAACCGACTACCACTTTATCTGGCTGTTGACCAAAATATTAACAGTGTTAATTAATTAAATTAAATAAATTTTAATTTCGATAAAAAACGAAAACGAAAATAATTAAAACGAATTCATTAGTTAATTAGTAACTTTTATAATACAATTTTATTTTTAAGTACTACTAAAAATTTATAAATTTTAATAATTTGTTAATTAATTTATAGTCAAGGCAATGAGTATCAAAATAAAAAGAAAAAGCTAACTTCGGGCGGAGCCGAAGTTTATATACCCTTGCAGTTGGGTATCATCCAATCAATTTTCTAATAAAAATGTTTTCAAACAGCCCCAAGCATCTTTAAAAATAGCAAGGTTGTGCCATGCCATGGACTTTCCACACATGCTATATTTGGCCAGAATATCTTATCTACAATTTCATAAGGATCGACCGACTATATCCTATAGCTATCATAGAACGATCGGAATTGGCATAACTTTGGTGTTTTTAAAGTTAGAAAGATGGGACTTGGTATATACCATTTTGGGCAAAGTAATCCAAATTGCCAAATTTCATAAGGATCGGGCGACTATATGCTATAGCTGCCATATAACTGAACGATCGGAATTGGCATAACTTTGCCGTGAGTGGCAATCTGCATGAGTGGCAAAAAACACACATTCAAATGCACAATGCTAAAAATGAGTTGAGTGAATTTAAGAGCAAAGCCAACATGATGTTACTCATTTTACTTACTCATTTGCACAAAGATCAGGTAGAAGGACACGAATTGAGTGAATTGAGAACGCTGAAAACAGAGACGTTTCATTCGAATGATTCGAGTTGCAAATGTAAATAAAAGGAAATAAAAACAAATTAAATGCAGTGAATTTTCTTCGAGTCCGAAAAGGCTTTATATTTATGGTTTTTTTTTATTTATTTCTAAATTAGTGGATATTTTACAACGCTTCTCTGTTATTAAATTTCTTGCGTTTGAAAAGGTTCGCTCCGAAACCGCGCTTCTTTTGTGCAATAGCGGAAAAAATATATACATACAAGCTCGTCGGTTTCTTTTATAAATTGATTGTCCATATTTCCGTCTTTTTGCTTTAGCTCTCAGAAAGGGAATGTGCCCAAATCATAAGAAACAACTCGAATGATTCGGGTATACAAGACATTGCCAAATCTGTCATTTCAGTTTTCGTTTCGTTCATTCTCTCTCATTTCGTTTGACGTCTCAAATTAAGAGAGGAACACATGCTTGCACTCATACAATGTTATTTTATTTCCATCGTTCCATTCACTCCATTCTATTCCATTCGAATGTACTCATTTAGACGTATGTTATGAATGTAATCATGCAGACGTCTAGTTCGTACTACGTATGAGTATGTATGTGTACGTAACACCAAGCTTCACAGGTGGCTGCACAAAATCGGTAGCTGCACTTGTAGGACTATATCTTGAGTTAACGAATTTTTCCAAATATAAGTCTTAAAGAAACTTTAATAGATATTTAAAAATCCTTTTCAACGGTGTAAAGCTTTATTATCTTTTTATACCCTTGCAGAGGGTATTATAATTTTGGTCAAAAGTGTGCAACGCAGTGAAGGAGACATCTCCGACCCTATAAAGTATATATATTCTTGATCAGGATCACCTCCTGAGTCGATATGAGCATGTCCGTCTGTCCGTCTGTCTGTTTCTACGCAAACTAGTCTCTCAGTTTTAAAGCTATCGAGTTGAAACTTTGCACACACCCTTCTTTCCTTTGCAGGCAGTATATAAGTCGGAACGGCCGGGATCGGTCGACTATATCCTATAGCTGCCATATAACTGATTGATCGGAAATGCCATAACTTTGGTGTTTTTTAAGTTAGAGGGTTGGGACTTTCCACACATGTTATATTTGATCAAAATATCTTATGTACAAAATTTCATAAGGATCGGCCGACTATATCCTATAGCTGTCATAGAACGATCGAAATTGGCATAACTTTGGTGTTTTTTAAGTTAGAATGCTTGGTACAGATTACTGTTTGGGCAACATAATTCAATATGCCAAATTTCATAAGGCCGACTATATACGATCTGCTATATATGTAATAATATAAGATGCGTGGCGCCACCTAGCGGACTGCGACTGAACTGCAAGGGTATATCAACTTCGGCTCCTCCCGAATTTAGCTTTCCTTTCTTGTTTGATTATAAAACTATGCATTTTTTAATTAACATATTTTTTTTTTTGCTCATATGTTTGTTACTAACATCTCCAATTTTTTTCAGGATTGCCAAGAAAAAAAGTGCAAACAGGCAACCAGACAAACAGAAAAACTGCCTTCATTGAAAAGACATGTAAAAATCGAATAACTTGGGTTGGATTGGGTCGGTTGAGGTATCAATCGACAATTAAAACAATACCTTTCGATTGGTATTGATCGGATGGTATTGATTAAAACAATACCTTTCATTAAGATCGGATGCCTACAGAAAATTTTTAATTCTTCGGCTATATATAGAGTCTCCTCGCGCACGCCAAGGCATGCCGGTCGTCTCCTCGTGGACTACTGTCCAAAGTGACTATTGATCTATTAACGCTACATTACTCTTATATTTAAATCGAACAGAATTTGTATTTTATTAAAAACTCGAATTCTTAATCGCAGCTACCCGAAAGCTACCCGAAATGCTCAGTAACTTAACAAAAATAAAAAATTAAAAATGTCTATAACAAATTGTCACACCCGTGCAGAGGATTGTATGGTTTTTATGCCTCTTTTATTCAACGGGTTTGATTCTTCACATTGTAATAATTCGATTACAAATTGTCCTCATCCTACGCCAGATCTTTGATGTTTCTTCGACGATTCCTGCTCGTCTTCGCCCCCGGCGCTTGTCTTCCCGACGCTCACCCGTGAGTGAACCGGGTCGGTCGCCAAGATCTCTACTCCCCAGGACTACACGAGGAAGAATGAGTCAGCGTGGTACCCTGCAGCCGGTTCGGTTCGTGGTTTCCTTCGGAACTGCGCGCTCGTGTCGTTTGCTTCTTCTGCTTTTGCGTCGCTAAAACTAAGTCACGCGGCTTTCTGCTGCTATAGCTCTGCGCTTATCGAAAGCTGCTTTTGTCGCCGCTGCACAGTGGGAGAAACGACTATTTTGAAATTTGGCAAAGTCCCATCCTTCTAACTTGACGTTATGGCATTTCCAATCAATCATGTATATGGCAGCTATAGGATATTGTCGACCGATCCCGTTCCAACTTATATACTGCCTGCAAAGAAAAGAAGGGTGTGTGCAAAGTTTCAACTCGATGGCTTTAAAACTGAGAGACTAGTTTGCGTAGAAACAGACAGACGGACATGCTCATATCGACTCAGGGCTGATCCTGATCAAAAATATATATTTTATACTTTATAGGGTCGGAAAAACTTTTGATCTGGAAGTTTTGACCAAAATTATAATACCCTCTGCAAGGGTATAAAAATGCACTCGCTTGGAAATATGCGGCTCAATTTTGAAATTTTCGCAGCACAAAACGTTGATGAATTTAAAAAAAAAATATTCATATTCAGCCCGGTTGGACCCGGTACACAATTAATACTGAATTTTGGAACAAAACGAAATCACAGGTCACATGCATTAATTTTTACAGGTCACACCATAATGTCATACCTTCTTTTGTATATAATAGAAAACATTTTATTTCCAATTTAAAAAAAAGAAAAATGTATGAAAATATTTGCGTGTCGTCAAAATTTGCAGAAAACCGGTTAATAGCAGCTGATGGTACATATGTTGTATTTGAAGCGAAACGAAAGTGTGAAAAAACAAATGCGAAACGAAAAGTGTTTTTATCTTATCTATTATAATCTATATTTGTAATCTATTACAAAATGATATTGGCGCAAAATTAAAGTTAAAATTTGAATTTATCGCCGCTAAACCAGTCGTTTCTCTCACTTTGTGGTGCTCATTATTTACTGCTGCTCCGAATGCCTGGTAGGATATGGAGGGTTCCTTCACGACACACAAACGGATCTGGACCTTGCGATTTTTTGCTTAGCTTCAAGAACTTGAGTTCAAACTTCCTTTGGGAAGCTTCTTTCCCTCCTTGATGCTTATGATATGTTGTGTTCACCTGCAAGAATATGTATACTTCAGCACCGCCGTTAGCTTTCCTTTCCTTAGAGAAGTTTTTCTAGGGAAAGGATTTTTATTTTTCTTATGAACTTTTTATCCATTTCAAAGCCTTGCAGAGGGTATTATATTTTGGTTAAAAGTGTGCAACGCAGTGAAGGAAACATCTCCGACCCTAAAAAGTATATTCTTGATCAGGATCACCTCGACTCAGGAGGTGATGAGCATGCCCGTCTGTCTGTCTGTCTGTTTCTATGCAAACTAGTCTCTCAGTTTTAAACATATCGAGCTGTTTTCAAAATTTTTATTAAGAAACTTATTTGATGGTAAAATTCTCTGGATCGGCTAACTATATATGATCCGATACAAATATTATAATATAAGCTGCAACCTATCTGCAAGGATATATCAACTTCGGCTCCACCCGAAATGAGCTTTTCTTTCTTGTTTGTTCTTATATTATTATTATTATTGTGTTATTTCCATTTCTTAATATCAAATAGACCAAAATAGACATTTTATAATTAATGTCATGTTTCATAATTTTGTATAATACTTTATCTTGAAATACTTATATTTTTTATTCCTAGCCTTCTTTGCTCTAATGGTATCCTAGTTTTTTGTAGATGGTTTCTAATCTATATTCCGATTTCATATTCGTGTATGCCCGTAACTTTAAGGCAAATATTTTTTATCTATACTTAAAAGTACTTTGTTAAGTTACTTTGTTGACGAAAACTAATTCGTTTGGATAATTATATGATATAAAAGGAACCAAAAAGAGAATGAAAGCTAAACGCCCCAATCTATTTTGTCAATTAAACGGACATATTTGAGATTTATTAATAGTTATATGACTTCACCTTACTGTTCAAACTACATGGTAATAAAGGACTTGTACAGGTACTAAAGCCATGCTAAGAAGGCGAAAAAATCTCTTGCAGAAATGTTGCAGTGGCGTAATTAATAAGTAATTAAATAAGTAAGTAATTAAATTTTCCCTGCCTTGATCGAACTCCTTACTTCGACAACTATTGTAACTCACCATGTCCATGAACATGGTGGATAAAACTGTAACACCTTATGATTTGGCCTCGTCCACTTTATAATCTATTCCGAACAGCAAATGCAGTTTGATCTATATATATATTATATAAATTATCGCCGACCAGACTTGCGCCGGCTGCTTGATCCGACATACTTCAACCGTTGGAAGATGAGTTTTCAACAGCATCTTGAAGGGGCAGCAAGCAAAATTTATTTACTGCCCGCCTTGTAGCTTTGTACGCCGTCCTTAGTGGAGTCACCCGACATACTCCGTCATATCTAACGACCATTTCCTTCCGATGGAAATGAATCTTCTCAGTGCATGCAGAAGGAGGCGGTGGACAGATCCTTCACAAGCTCTAATTGGCCTTTGTCGTGAAACAGATGAAAACGCTGATGTATAATTTTATGCTGGCCTTGTTGCGACCCTCCGACTTATAAAAGAAAGGACGACGCTTCATCCAAAAACATCTCACGCATTTATTTTTCGCCTTCAGCACAGTCATTTTCCTCCCAATCGGCCAGTATTGAGGACGTATTATCGCCAATAGCGATCGAGGTCCAGCACACCAGTCAATACTTCAGGCACACCAGTAATATTGCAACACCACTTCCACAGCTAAAATTCGCCCTTGGGCAGAAGGATCCCAATTGAAAGCATTCGACTTCGTCCTTAGCCAATTGGTGTATTGCTCGCACAGATAGGGATGCCGGCTTTTTTCCATATGTAACAGTGTCCAATTTATATGTTTGCAGCTCATCCCGAGGGGAATCTCGCCACGAAATGCACTGCAAGTAACTGTCGGACGCAGCCTTACTCACACAACGATACATTTTGCAAATGTCTCCAGTCAGAGGTACCGGATGCGTACGAAACCTCAGCAGGATGTGAAACAGCTTGGGTTGGATGACAGGACCAACCAACAAGATGTCATTCAATGAATAACCTGAGGTGATAACAGAGGACCCATTAAACACCACCCTAAGTTTCGTCGTGGTGCTGTCCTTTTTCAGCACACAGATATGTTGCCGAAAAAAATTTGCATGCTCGATGCAACTCTGGCAGAACGACGGACATATGACCTAGGTTAAGATACTCCTTTATAAAGGCCTAATACTGAGCGTGTTGTTCGGGCTGATGAGACAATTTCCTCTCTTACGACTGGAAACGACGTTATGTTTAATTGGCAACCTGACTGTATAGGCACCTCCCTTTAACCGAATCGGTGCAATTTTCCACCTTCCAAAACTGGCGAAGATGTTGATTGAGCCGCTTATCAAAAGGACCTTGGGGGTTAACCAGTAGTGACCGCTCAGCTGCCATAAGGACCTTAACACGGCCTTCACCTGGAAGCAAACCAGGAGATAAATGAATTTGCCCCACACAAAGCGGCTCGTAAAATAATCCAGCTCCAATTAGCAACAAGCAAGTGCTACCGAACTGAGCGGACGTGCTTTGCTTGAGCTCCGGGAAAACTGCAACACAACAAAAAAAAAAAAAATGTGGGGTAACCCAATATAAGCGAAAAGACACCAGTTAACCACAATTTATTAAAAGCGATTTTTTCTATTATAGAAAATATATATAGCTTATTATAGCAAGTTTTTTCTATTAGTTGTGATGTGCTAAAACAAAAACTAGTGCATTGTTTTAAATAAGTAAGTGCCACGCAATAAGCTCATTGAGCAACGATCAAAAGAACGAGCGTAGAAGCTCAGTGAACCAAAGAAACGGCTTCTACTCTTACCCGCGATATCGAAATGGAAAAATCGGCGATTAAGAGCAAGCCGGCTCTACTGACCGCTGAAAGCCATAGGGCACGGTCTTGCTCACCCGCTCTGCTTACTCCGACTCCCGCGTCATGGAGTTCGTAGTGTAAAACCCCCCCTCCAATGGCGGAACCAAATTTTGCACCAACAACGCACACGACATCAACGATTCCAGCGAGTACAAAAACAACAACTTCGGAAAGTGCCACAACGGCCCCGGCCATACAGACTGGATTGGATGATACAGACTGGAGCGCAAACTCAGCCCGCAGAGTAAACTGGCAGGCAATAAAACAAAAATTAACCGCGTCCAGAAAATCGACGAAGAACCAGGAAGATCCAGTAGTCACAGATTTGCCCTACTGGCGGAGGTTGACGAAAACCAACCCGCGCCAGACACCGCAAAAAAACCCATGTAGCAGCTGAAAAACCGCCCTTAAAGAAAAGGGCTTCGCCACTAAGAACGTTATTAACATTCTAAATAAAGAAAAAAAGCCACAACCACTCTTTAAGGTCTAGCTCGAGCCAAAAAGCAGCTCGCTGAAGAAGAACGAAGTCCACCCAATCTACAAGCTGCAATATCTTTTGAATCGGAGAAGCACAGTTGAAGAGCCACATAAACGCAAAGGTCCAGTGCAATGCACTAACTGCCAAGAGTATGGACACACTAGCTCATACTGCATACTTCGGGCTGGCTGTGTAGTCTGCGGGGACACCCACAACTCCACTTTCTGCACTACAAACAAGGGCAGTACCGCGAAGAAATGTGCAAACTGTGAAGGCAACCATACGGAAAACTATAGAGGAGGTATGGTGTACAAGGAGTTGAAGAGTCGCACGCGTCAAGCGACCGCAACGGTCAACCAAAACCCACATAATGTGTACATTGCATCAAAAATTACGCCAGACGTCTTCTTCGGCAAACCTGCGAGGTCCTCATTCGGTCCCCTAAACACCACCAACGACTTGTCCTATGCCGATGCTGGAATGGAAAATCCAAATCAGCCTAACTCACACAGCGCTCAACAGGCCCCAAAACAGCCACATAGCAAAACGGAAACTATTATGCTTACTCTCCAACATAGTATGATGGAGCTTTTGTCATTCATGAAAACGACCATGCAAAAACTTGTTCAAAACCAGAACATGGTTATACAGCTGCTCGTTGCACAACAGTCTAAATAATCTATGCAGACTCTACGAATATCAATGTGGAACGCCAATGGTGTCTCACGGCATTAACTAGAATTGCCACGATTCTTGATCGATAACCATATTGACGTTATGCTACTGGTGGAAACGCATCTTACAAGCAAATACAACATTTAAATTAAATACAATCTACCGCACAGATAATCCAGATGGAAGAGCCTACGGCGAAACTGGAGTTCTAACCAGAGAACGTTTAAAACACCACTTTCACAAAAGTTTGCAACAAACTTCTTGCAGGCCACATCGATACGAATTCAGTCAAGAAACGGAAGCCTTTCAATGGCTGCCGTTAACTGCCCTCCTCGTTTCTCAATCTCGGAAGGACAATTTATGGAATTCTACAATTCACTTGGAGATCGTTTTATAGCCGAAGGAGACTACAACGCCAAACACACGCACTGGGGATCACGTCTAGTGACTCCCAGAGGAAGGCAATTGTACAATGCAATTATAAATGTGAGAAAAAAACTGGACTATGTTTCCCCTGGAAGTCCCACATACTGGCCAACCGACCCACGCAAGCTCCAAGACCTAATTGATTTTGCGGTGGCAAAAAACATACCTTGCAATCTAATAAGTGCCAAAGCATTCCCGGACCTATTATCAGAGCACTCGCCTGTGCTTTTAACGCTTCTTCAAAGCCCAGAAATAACTGAACACCCCTCAGCCTGACATCGCCAAAAACGAACTGGCTTAAATACAAAAAGTACGTGAATGCCCACATAGAACTCGCCCCGGAGTTTAACATGGAATCGGACATCGATTACACTACGAGCGCCCTGGAAGAAGTACTCGTTGCGGCAGCCAAAATCTCTACTCCTCAAGGGAAGGAAGTAGACCGAAACAAATACCATAAATCTAATCAGCAAATTGAACAGCTCGTGCGAGAAAAGAGGCGCACGCGTCGTGATTGGCAAAACAGCAGATCACCAGCTTCAAAGGGCCCACCCAAATCGTAGCGCCCCCAACGAAACGAGCACCCCGATAAGAAACTCTTCGGGATGCTGGGCTCGCAGCGACGAAGACCGAGCTGAAACATTCGCTACACATTTCGAAAGTGTCTTCCAGCCAAACCCTGCCTCAAATTCATTCTTTCTGCCAGTCATTCAGCCAGAGGCTACCCCTCAGTCAACTGCACCTTCAGTCCGGCCGAACGAAATCGAAAAAGTCATAAGAGGGCTAAAACAAAAAAAATGCCCCCGGTGATGATTTACTGACACCAAAGATGCTGATCGAACTTCCAAAATGCGCTATAGAGGTCGTTTGCAAACTATTTTATGGTATCATTACTCTTGGCTGTTTCCCAAAAAAGTGGAAGAAATCCATCATTATAATGATACCGAAGCCTGACCAATAAGCCTTCCATCTTGTTTGTCTAAATTGTTTGAAAAATGCTTGCTAATTCGAATAACACCACATCTGAAGGTTGCAAAATTATCCCGGCACACCAATTTGGCTTCCGAAGAAACCACGGAACCATCGAGCAATTGAACAGATTAACATCCGAAATACGCTCAGCCTTCGAACAGCGAGAATACTGTAGCGCTATTTTTCTCGACGTATCTCAAGCATTCGACCGAGTTTGGCTTAATGGACTCATGCACAAAATTAAACAAGCTACTGGAATCATACCTCTACAATAGGGTATTCTCCGTGAGATGCAACGCAGCTACTTCGGGCGACTACATCATCGAAGCTGGAGTTCCACAAGGAAGCGCACTCGGCCCGTGTCTATATGTTTTGTATACTGCGGATACGGATATTCCTACGAACGCACAACTAAAAACGTCAACATTCGCCGACGATACCGCTATCCTTAGTCGCTCCAGATGCCCAACGCAAGCAACAAACCAATTGGGTGATCATCTAATAGTAGTGGAAAGGTGGCTGTTCGACTGGCGCATTAAAATAAACGAACAAAAGTGTAAACATGTAACGTTTACTCTTAATAGACAAACATGCCCTCCACTTTCACTAAACGGTATGCAGATCCCTGGAACGTACCTTGGCGTCCATCTTGATAGACGACTAACATGGCGTAAGCACATCGAATGCAAGAAGGTGCACCTAAAACTGAAAGCCAGCAGCCTCCACTGGATCATAAATCACGATCACCATTGTGCCTGGACTACAAGCCACCAATCTGGACGTGTGGCTCTCAGCTGTGGGGGAACGCGAGCAGCAGAAACATAGACACCATACAGCGCGCACAATCAAAAATGTTGAGAACTTTCACAGGGGCACCTTGGTATGTTTGCAACGAAAACATCCACCGGGATCTGGGCATCCTCGCAGTGAAAGACGAAATTCAGAAGCAAAAAGAGTCCTACAAAGAAAAACTGTGTTCGCACCCAAATCCCCTCTCAGGGATTGACTCGGGTTTCTAGCAGATCCCGTCAGCGACGCAGCGACCTTCCAACTCAGCAATCGATTTTTAGGGCCGTCTAACTCTGTATCAGTCAACATGACTGTTAGTTAAGTTAAACATATAAGATTTCATACACCTCTTGTTAGTCTCCTAAAGAGAAAATTCAAGAAATGCAAAGGAAATAAAAATTTTTAGCAAATTAACTTGCTCAAACTGGTGAAAATAAGGATCCGCTAGCTTAACATTGTCGGGAATCTTCCAATAGCTGACATCCGTGATGAAGGTCTGAAGGTCAGTTATGTTGGAAGCTACGATCGCATTGGGATCTGTAGAGAACCTTGCGCCACTTATACCAGATACAGACACCAGAGACCTCATCTTCCGTAGCTGCAGCTGTTTTACCACCCTTGAAGTAACTATGTGTACCTGCAAGCCAGAATCGAGCAGCGGTCGGTTGGGCAGTAGAACTCCAGGCGACGAAAAAATTAACGGCAGCGGCCGCTAAACCAAAAACAGCGGGTTGGTTACGGAAATGTTGGGAGAGGGGTGTTGACCTTGAATACCAGCTGGAAAGTTCACACGCACGGCAGCTTGAAGAATTTCAATGTCTATATAGGTGATCAAATCCAAGGCACTTACGGCATAAATCTTTAAAAAACGCCCAGGCGACCAACTTAAAAACGATAGGCAGGAATTTATTATGTGGGCATGGCCATTACAGAACAGGCATTCGGCAACGGACGAGTTTGTAATCATAAATGCAGACTTACCTGGATTAAAGGGGTCTATGCCGTCCTACCGCAGGGTTTGGTGCCTATGACGTCGTCGGCAAATCCATGCTCTCCCAAGAACGGCATCTCTGTTCAAAGAAACTAGCAATGGACATTGGAATGGAATCCAAGTCTGCCTGCATTTTCTTCCATTTAGATTTTGTGGCTACATCAACCTTCTAAAACATCACTTGGATTATGATGAAGCTGGAAATCTGCTTCGTTCTGCAAATGCTTGCCAGGGCTCACATATCCAAATTAAATTTGTCCGGCAGGTTTTTAGACCGATAGTTTTTGTCAGTCAGCTTCAACGACCGCACAGTCTGCAAGGGAGCCACGAAGGCAAGACCGCAACCGCTGAAGCTTTTCCACCCGACTTATAAATGGGTTTGTGTTCACCATGGTAGAGAACAGTGACCGAAATTCAAGCCAGGAATTTCTTATTTTAAATTTTTTGAGAATTAAATTGTTGATTACAAATTTGTGCTAGGTTTGAAGGGTTGAAGACCGACCGAAGAAGTGAAGTAAAACGCAGGGGCGCGGCTCAACGCTTGATGCTGCGGAGCGACCGAGATACCGCGAGAGCGAGACAAAGATAGCGTATGACGGCAAATGCAGGTGGCCGATCGAGTGCAAGAGAGCGGGCGACACGAAATGAGATATTAGGAGGGAACGCGAATGGACGGCGTTAGCATAACATCGGCAGAACAGAGTGTCTTGTGGTGGCTGGATCCTCTAGTGAATTACGAGGGCTGACTTAGACACTTTTATAACCTCAAGTTTGACCATTTAGCCCGCGGATATTTCTCCTTCTTCTGCTTCCTTTCTTTCCTCATTTGCTGAGCGTTACTAGCGTTACTAGAGCGTTACCGGCTCTAAAGTGTGCGGCTGGCTAGCTTCACAGTTCGAAATGCTCGGTAGCGGTGACTGGCCTTGAGACGCTGAATTCAGCACTAATGTAGCCTGAGTATATATTTTCCTGAAGTACGTAAAGAAAGTTGTCTCATATCACAGAAATTCCGGCCAGTCTCAATATATATTTGCCAGATCCACAACTAAGTTGAGAGTTGTGTTCCACGGTACTGCTGGCTCGCCCTCCAGCCCTGCTATTTCCTTAATGATGCCCTGATGTTTTTCATACCTTGCTTCAGTTTGGGTCCTAGGTGGTCACTATTACAGGAGATATTTGTAAGATATACCAATACGTACGTGCTGCGTTAAATTTTAGTTTACTGTAGTTCAACCTCTGGCGACATTCTATTCACGATGACGGTATAAATGTGAAACTGTTTAAACTAGATTCTGTTACGTATTACGAAGCCAACGTTTTTTTTATCAACTCGTTCAAATATAATTTAGTTTTCTGGCGCTACAACAAATATCACCCCGATGGAAAAATCGGTAGGATCGCAATTCTGGTAAAAAACCTTTTCAAAAACCACCACCATAAGCAATTTGCAGAGAATTATATACTTATTTAATAGTATGAAATTGGACTAACCAGCCAAAAAAAAAACCAATTGGCTTGAAAACAAAAAATATACATAAGTTAAAAAGATTTTATTAATATTCTTTAAAAAAAAGAAATTAATCTTTTTCACATTTTGTTTATTTGAGTATCGGATTAGAACTGACAATTATGATTCTTATAATTAATAATTACACCTATGCGTTGCTCCGTCGCTGCCGCAATCTCGGTCGCGGTTGCTGCTGCTGCTGGCGTCCCTCGATGTCATTGGTAGCTGATGTTGTTGCTGTAGCTTAAGTCCATATCTTCATTGCTAATTGGTCAATGCAAGTGCATTGTGTTGTTGGTGGATGCACTTGCCATTAAGTTCAGTGAGCTTTGCCAAATATTTGGGTGTTTTCTTTCTTTTGGCTTTCCCACGATCGCAAGAATCAATGCTTACTCAGCGCACGTGTCTTTCGATCCGAGTGACCCTTATTGGTGCCACGGCATCATATTGCATCCGGTGCACGGTGCACTCAATGCGTTTATGTAAGCTCTTTTGCAGTTGTTATTGAGAACTTAGCGGGCGTCCTCGTACGCAACGTAGAAGAGAACAGGGTTAGGTGGGGTTGGATCCGCCAGTGTTATTGTCGTTTTTGGGGCGGCTTCTTTTGGTCTGCACCTTCTAACTAGCATTATGATCAGACTTACGATCATTATGAGCAGGATAGTGGCTGACGTATAATTCACGGAAGCCTCGATTGTCTTCTCTTCTTTAATTTTTTTCAGAATCTTAGTGTTATTTATGTTTAATTCTTTGACTAATTGAAGGGAGAGGACTTCGTTAATTTAAGGATTTACCGCTGACAGTTGGAAAAGCGGAGGTTCGGGGTCTACCACAGTGATCTCTTTCGTTCTGTAGATGTTTTCGCCGATCTGTACCGTGGAGTTCCTGTGTTGGATGATGAAGGATCCTTGAAGATTAAGGTTCTTTCCGTCTAAAGACACCATTCCGTTAAAGTCGTTCGGCATCAGTGTTCCTGGTAGTAATTCCTCAAAATTAGGCACATGTTGGCTGTTGATTGCCTTGCATTCCGGTGGTCTTAGGTTTAATAGAGCGCTTACGCAAGTGTCGTTGCTTAAGTCTAACAGTTTATCCTTAACACAAATGGTTCTATCATTATGCGATTCACATGGTTTTGATATCGCGAATAGTTCCTTCTTACATTCTAACAAGTTTTCATATTTTATGTCATATATTATATGGGATTTTTTTACTGCTTTGACTAATAGGGTTCTACAGATTTCATTACTTATTATTGGGATACTTATGATATACAGAAGAGCTTTATTATTCGATGCAAGTTTGACTTTTGAAAATTCTAGTAATTCTTCCATATTAATAAACAGATTATTTCCTTTATTAAAAATTTGTTCTAAAATATTGGTTTCTATTGTTGAGAATATAAAAGAGTTTATAATATTTGTTTTGCCCCAAGTTATTGCATGTAGTATATTAGATATTTCTTCTTTTACTAATTGAATTTTATATCTGAGCATATTTTCCTTTTCATTGATTATTTAATTTTAAGTTATTTTTAGAATGGAATTCGTTACGTTACTTATTTGATTAATTTTCTCACTTAATTTTTTATTTATTATAACCTGTTTATTATTATTTTCTAATTGTCCGTTTATTTTGTTTTGTAGTATTTCATGATCATGGCGGTCCGGTGTTCCTGCCAACCATTTCCATGCCGTTTCTAGGATTTCTATTTCTCATTTTTGTCTATTGCTTGTTTTTAGTTTGAAAATGTATTGTCGTATTCTTTTAGGTCGAATGTATGGATGATTTTGAATGTTCCCTCTTGTTTGGCTGCAAGACCAGTCTCAAGTAAGATCACTTGTGAATTTGAATAATCAAAAACTGTAGACAGGCTGATGCAAGTTGTTATGAATAGGCTGAAAGTTTTTTATTGTAGTGTTATTATTTTCTTTCACTGTTTCTTTTTTATAGCGGTAATATAGTTAAGTTTGGTACCTAGTCTTGAATTGTATCTCCTGTCTCATATTGTTTTGGCTGTACTTTATCCTGATTATGGTATTCTAAGTCGGCTACTTGTTTTTTTTTTTATTTTTTCCCTGATTTTGGTTCGCTGTTTCTCTATGTCCTTTGTGGTGTTTGGAGTGGACCTTCTGAAAAGCACCTCAACTGGTTTTTCCTTTATTACTGAATGGATGGACCTATTATATTTTTCGTCTGATTTGAAAATTAGGTACTTCGATACTGTCATACTCCCGTTGTCTTTTTTAATGCATCTCATGATTTTCGAAAGTGTTGAATGAAATCGTTCTACCTGACCATTACTGGTTGAAGCGTATGGGGCTGTTGTATGGGCTAATATTTTAAGTTGATCTTCTAAAAGGAATCAAATTGCCGCAGAGTTTAAGGCGCGTTCGTTGTCCATTACTACCCACTTGGGCATGCCGAATGCTATCAGCATTTCTCTCAAAGGCGCTTTAATGTCCTCGGAGGCCCTTGAGTTTAATATCTTGATTAGAATATTATTAGTTAGAATTATTTTTTTCTGTAATATAAATGTCTATGTGGATGATTTCTCCTTGGTACTTAGGGATGGGAGTTGGTTGGATGGCCCCCTTCAGTGGGTGTTTATCGTATTTGGATTCTCTATATGTTTGACAGGATTGGACTATTGCCTGAATTTTCCTTTGAGCTTGTGGGAAGAAGTATTTTTTAAGAATTTGTATTTTGTTTTCGTTTGCGTCTCTGTGTGCCCTTTTGTGTTCTAATGTAATGAACTGATTCTGGGTTGTTTTTGGTGGTACATCTTCAACTTGATTACTAGTAAACCTAACTTTGTAAGACTTGATGTGCGTAGGATAAATAGCTTGAATTTTTCCCATTATTTCTTCTGAAGTGTAGATACCTAACTCTGGGATCTAATCGGGCTCGGAGTATATTAATGATTTCCTGTTCTGTGTAAGAAATCTTTTTTATTATATGGCGATGAAAAGTTGGAAATGGAGTTTCGAAGTTATACGCATCAGTGTCTTCTTTTAATAAAAAAATTTGGTTTTTAAATGCGTTGATCGGAGCTTCTACTGAGAATATTAGATTATGTGAGGAACTGTTGTCGCTGTGGATTGTAGAGTCTGAATGGATTGAATTAACTTCTGGTCGGGCTCTGGATAGGGCGTCTGCTACTACGTTAGCTACACCGGGCTTGTATTTAATTTCTGGGCTGTATTCGCCGATAATGTCCCTCCAGCGTTTTAGCTTGGCATTGTGGTTATTTGCACTATTTAAAAAGGTCAGAGGTTGGTGGTCTGTATAAATTGTCACTTTCGAATATCCGTACAGATAATGTCTTAAGCTTTGGAGAGCCCATACGATGGCTAACATTTCCCTTTCGTTCGTTGCGTAATTTTCCTCGGTTTTCGAGAGGGTACGGGATATGAATGTTATTGGTCTATGGTTCTGTTCTAAAACGGCTCCTATGGCATAATTTGATGCATCTGCGGTTAATTGGAATTCCTTCGTGAAGTCTGGGTACGCTAATGTTACATCCCTAGATATAAGTGTGTTTTTAAGTTTTTCAAATGCACCCGTTGCTTCTTTGTCTAGGTTAATAGCTATTCTGCTTGACTTGTATTTGGATACGCGTCCTTCTTCTCCCCTTATGGGTAGTGCTGTCCGTAGACAGGGGTATCGGAGGAAGTCCTAATTTCACCTACAACTCTGGTAGTGTAAGTTAGTTTCGTTTCTTTTCAGGATCGGCGAAAAGGTTTTTATGGGTGTCGATAAATTTTTTGATTATTTCTCTTTGAGTTTCTGTCATTTGTTCGTCTGTTGGTCCGATCTTGTTTACGGTTTGTGCCTCTAATTGATGGATTTTAGTTTTCCTATTATTTAGTTGTTCCCCCTAGTTTTTTCATAGTGTCGTTACCTAGAATTCCATGGAAGGTTTTCAGTGTATCTAATAGAAAGAATTTAGTGGGGTATCTGGAATTTACTGTAAAGTTGTTACTATTGGGTTTAGGGCTTGGTACTAGTTTCGCTTGATTGTAATTTTGGTTTGAGCCGGTGTCAATTAAGAATTTCAGAGTTTTGCCGTTCCCGATAGTTACCTTAAAATAGGGTAAGGAGGAACGGTTTATTCTAAAAAATATAATTCTGACATATCAATGGATTCCTGTTGTTCGGATTCCGCTTGCCATGAAGCTTCTTCATCCAGCTCGTTTATTCCATTTTCTTCCGATGACTGAAAATATTCTTGTTCCTCATCTACCTCTGGTTGTATATTAAACTGGCGGTGCATTTTATTAGTATTTTGAACATTTGTGTTGCTCAGGGGTCGTTTCCCTACAAAATTGTTGTCCTGAGGTCTATTCATATAGTTAACGTGGCGTGAACGAATAGACTGGTCTACGTCCATGGGTGTTGGCTTTGGTTGGGGTCTGGGAGGTGGGTTGGGGTTAAAGAAAGCTTGCGCTCCTGCTTGATTTGTCTGAGTTTGGTTGAGTGGGTTAGGTCGGTTTGGTGTTGTTTCAAATACCCTTGGTGGGATTGCGGGTTTTTTTACTTGGCTTGGGTAATAGTACAGATTTGGTTGAACATTTGGTTTGGTCATTCGGGGTAGGGCTTGTGGCGGATACCCTCTAGTGGGTACTAAGTTATCTCTTCTGGGGTAAATGTTTTTTGGTGTTTGGCCATTCCTAGTGTTCTGATTCTCTATTAGGTTGCAAAGATGTAGTGCATGTCCTAAGTTGTGGGGTTCTTTAATAGCCAGAAGTTGGGAAAGATTGCCGTTCAGGCCTCTTACAAATGTATCCAGTGCTTTCTCTCTATACAGTGCTGTTAGTGCCTGTATAGTTTCCTGAGATGCTTCGAGATTCCCAATTTGGTTCAAAATCAAAGAAAGTTGTTGGTATACGGCTTGATAGAATTCGACTATCGAGTTGCTGCCTTGGTTAAGTGCATACAACTGATATTCTAGTGTCTTTAAGTCTCTCCTATCAGCAAAGTATTCAGTCAGACACTTCGATATTGCCTCCCAGTCCAAAGGTGTGTTATAGGACTCGAGGTCAGCATCTGCTTGACCGACGATTTTGTTCCTAATCGCTAATATTATGCCATAATATTTTGGGGACCCCTTTTTACTGTCATAAATTTGTAAAACCGTTTCTACACTTTTCTTCCAAGACGAATATTCGGTCTTATTTCCGGAAAAGTCTCTAAGTGTCCGGTAATTTATCTAACTCACCAATATTGTGGGCCAGTTCGCTTTTAATTATTTGGTCTGAAAAATTTGAAAAGTCCTTGTTTGGGTTAATGATTTCCTTTACCAACCCAGCTAGGTTCTCTTGAAGTATGTCCCTAATATTTTAAGTTGATCTTCTAAAAGGAATCGAATTGCCGCAGAGTTTAAGGCGCGTTCGTTGTCCATTACTACCCACTTGGGCATGCCGAATGCTATCAGCATTTCTCTCAAAGGCGCTTTAATGTCCTCGGAGGCCCTTGAGTTTAATATCTTGATTAGAATATTATTAGTTAGAATTATTTTTTTCTATAATATAAATGTCTATGTGGATGATTTCTCCTTGGTACTTAGGGATGGGAGTTGGTTGGATTGCCCCCTTCAGTGGGTGTTTATCTTGATTAGAATATTATTAGTTAGAATTATTTTTTTCTGTAATATAAATGTCTATGTGGATGATTTCTCCTTGGTACTTAGGGATGGGAGTTGGTTGGATTACCCCCTTCAGTGGGGGTTTATCGTATTTGGATTCTCTACATGTTTGACAGGATTGGACTATTGCCTGAATTTTCCTTTGAGCTTGTGGGAAGAAGTATTTTTTAAGAATTTGTATTTTGTTTTCGTTTGCGTCTCTGTGTGCCCTTTTGTGTTCTAATGTAATGATCTGATTCTGGGTTGTTTTTGGTGGTACATCTTCAACTTGATTACTAGTAAACATAACTTTGTAAGACTTGATGTGCGTAGGATAAATAGCTTGAATTTTTCCCATTATTTCTTCTGAAGTGTAGATACCATTGATAATTCTGGGATCTAATCTTATCTAAAAAAATTTGGTTTTTAAATGCGTTGATCGGAGCTTCTACTGAGAATATTAGATTATGTGAGGAACTTTCGTCGCTGTGGATTGTAGAGTCTGAATGGATTGAATTAACTTCTGGTCGGGCTCTGGATAGGGCGTCTGCTACTACGTTAGCTACACCGGGCTTGTATTTAATTTCTGGGCTGTATTCGCCGATAATGTCCCTCCAGCGTTTTAGCTTGGCATTGTGGTTATTTGCACTATTTAAAAAGGTCAGAGGTTGGTGGTCTGTATAAATTGTCACTTTCGAATATCCGTACAGATAATGTCTTAAGCTTTGGAGAGCCCATACGATGGCTAACATTTCCCTTTCGTTCGTTGCGTAATTTTCCTCGGTTTTCGAGAGAGTACGGGATATGAATGTTATTGGTCTATGGTTCTGTTCTAAAACGGCTCCTATGGCAAAATTTGATGCGTCTGTGGTCAATTGGAATTCCTTCGTGAAGTATGGATACGCTAATGTTACATCCCTAGATATAAGTGGGTTTTTAAGTTTTTCAAATGCACCCGTTGCTTCTTTGTCTAGGTTAATAGCTATTCTGCTTGACTTGTATTTGGATACGCGTCCTTCTTCTCCCCTTATGGGTAGCGCTGTCCGTAGACAGGGGTATCGGAGGAAGTCCTAATTTCACCTACAACTCTGGTAGTGTAAGTTAGTTTCGTTTCTTTTCAGGATCGGCGAAAAGGTTTTTATGGGTGTCGATAAATTTTTTGAGTATTTCTCTTTGAGTTTCTGTCATATGTTCGTCTGTTGGTCCGATCTTGTTTACGGCTTGTGCCTCTAATTGATGGATTTTAGTTTTCATAGTGTCGTTACCTAGAATTCCATGGAAGGTTTTCAGTGTATCTAATAGAAAGAATTTAGTGGGGATCTGATTTGTTGGGAAGTTTAACTATTGTATGTTGTTTTATTTCGTTATTCCCTACTACTGAATTTACTGTAAAGTTGTTACTATTGGGTTTAGGGTTTAGGTTAAGTATTGGGTTTAGGGCTTGGTACTAGTTTCGCTTGATTGTAATTTTGGTTTGAGCCGGTGTCAATTAAGAATTTCAGAGTTTTGCCGTTCCCGATAGTTACCTTAAAATAGGGTAAGGAGGAACGGTTTATTCTAAAAAATATAATTCTGACATATCAATGGATTCCTGTTGTTCGGATTCCGCTTGCCATGAAGCTTCTTCATCCAGCTCGTTTATTCCATTCTCTTCCGATGACTGAAAATATTCTTGTTCCTCATCTACCTCTGGTTGTATATTAAACTGGCGTTGCATTTTATTAGTATTTTGAACATTTGTGTTGCTCAGGGGTCGTTTCCCTACAAAATTGTTGTCCTGAGGTCTATTCATATAGTTAACGTGGCGTGAACGAATAGACTGGTCTACGTCCATGGGTGTTGGCTTTGGTTGGGGTCTGGGAGGTGGGTTGGGGTTAAAGAAAGCTTGCGCTCCTGGTTGATTTGTCTGAGTTTGGTTGAGTGGGTTAGGTCGGTTTGGTGTTGTTTCAAATACCCTTGGTGGGATTGCGGGTTTTTTTACTTGGCTTGGGTAATAGTACAGATTTGGTTGAAAATTAGGTTTGGTCATTCGGGGTAGGGCTTGTGGCGGATACCCTCTAGTGGGTACTAAGTTATCTCTTCTGGGGTAAATGTTTTTTGGTGTTTGGCCATTCCTAGTGTTCTGATTCTCTATTAGGTTGCAAAGATTTAGTGCATGTCCTAAGTCGTGGGGTTCTTTAATAGCCAGAAGTTGGGAAAGATTGCCGTTCAGGCCTCTTACAAATGTATCCAGTGCTTTCTCTCTATACAGTGCTGTTAGTGCCTGTATAGTTTCCTGAGATGCTTCGAGATTCCCAATTTGGTTCAAAATCAAAGAAAGTTGTTGGTATACGGCTTGATAGAATTCGACTATCGAGTTGCTGCCTTGGTTAAGTGCATACAACTGATATTCTAGTGTCTTTAAGTCTCTCCTATCAGCAAAGTATTCAGTCAGACACTTCGATATTGCCTCCCAGTCCAAAGGTGTGTTATAGGACTCGAGGTCAGCATCTGCTTGACCGACGATTTTGATCCTAATCGCTAATATTAGGCCATAATATTTTGGGGACCCCTTTTTACTGTCATAAATTTGTAAAACCCTTTCTACACTTTTCTTCCAAGACGAATATTCGGTCTTATTTCCGGAAAAGTCTCTAAGTGTCCGCACTATGTCCGGTAATTTATCTAACTCACCAATATTGTGGGCTAGTTCCCTTTTAATTATTTGGTCTGAAAAGTTTGAAAAGTCCTTGTTTGGGTTAATGATTTCCTTTACCAACCCAGCTAGGTTCTCTTGAAGTTTGTCCCTAATTTTCTCTTCAATGTCTTGTTCCGTCAGTAGTTTCGAACTCGTCCTTACAGAGGACGAAGGTCTTGCAAGATTTCCCATCCTATCTACTAAGTCCTGTTTAGTCATTTTAATGAGGTTTTTAATGGATGATCGTTAGTAGTCTTATGAGGGTTAGTTGTTTGGATGTCAAACGAATTATATTAAAGTTTTTCTAAAAATTGTAGTTTAGATCTTCGTAAGGTTTCAATTGGAGCATATTTTATTAATTTGTATGATTTGATTGGGATTTCCTTAAACTTAATTTTTATATCCTTTTTAATAATATTGTTAAAAATTTTTTTTTTTTTGTTTAATTTCTTGATGAGGTTTTCCTCTTATTTTTGATTTGAACTATTAATTTTTTGTTCGTGTTTTACTCAAGGTTTCTTATGGATTTTTATGTTTTCAAATATTTCTTAAATAGCTTACATTAAAATCATTTCGGCGTGCTATCGTGACGATAGGTTCGGCTGATTCCTTTTTGTCCCACGCAGCAACGATTCCTCCTGGGTCTACTACGGAGCCTCCTCTATACCTGGATCACGTTCCCTCTGAACGGGTACTGAAGGGATCACGGCGATAAAAGTTGGAGCCTGGTTTTTCCGCTAGGTTAAATTCCTTTAGGAGTGCGTTGTAGCGTTTCTTTTTTAACGGCACTTTTGCACTTCCGAATCGCGGTATTTGGCGTTTTCTTAATTAATTAATTTTCTTAATTTTCTTAAGATATTGCCGAACGTCGGGATTTTTTTACCGATCTAAACGAGATTCGGAACTTGTATCCTTTCGCGGTTTTCCACCAGGTCCCTGCTCGGGCGCCAGTTAAAAAGATTTTATTAATATTTAAAAAAAAAAAAAGAAATTAATCTTTTTCACATTTTGTTTATTTGAGTATCGGATTAGAACTGAAAATTATGATTCTTATAATTAATAATTACACCTATGCGTTGCTCCGTCGCTGCCGCAATCTCGGTCGCGGTTGCTGCTGCTGCTGGCGTCCCTCGATGTCATTGGTAGCTGATGTTGTTGCTGTAGCTTAAGTCCATATCTTTATTGCTAATTGGTCAATGCAAGTGCATTGTGTTGTTGGTGGATGCACTTGCCATTATGTTCAGTGAGCTTTGCCAAATATTTGGGTGTTTTCTTTCTTTTGGCTTTCCCACGATCGCAAGCATAATCAATGCTTACTCAGCGCACGTGTCTTTCGATCCGAGTGACCCTTATTGGTGCCACGGCATCATATTGCATCCGGTGCACGGTGCACTCAATGCGTTTATGTAAGCTCTTTTGCAGTTGTTATTGAGAACTTATGTGCTTGGTCTTAGCGTTTTATTAATATTATCTAGTGTTTGACATTTTAGGAGTTAACTCATATATGCCCGCAAATTTAGCTGTATTTCTCTTTTAACGGCAATTTTGAAATAGACTTGAATCTCGTATCTAAACTCTAGAATCAGATAAAATAGAATAGATAGTATAGATAAATATAGATTAAACTTCAAATAAAACAGCCTGTACTAGAAAAGCTTCCGTCCTATTCTCCCAAAATTCAAAATCAACAATATATTGAGACTTGACTAGTATATAAAGAAACGACCACTAATTTTTCACTCTAACTCAGACTTATACGTCTAGTATCATGCTTTGTTGAGTAATTGAGCTTCTTAATAGCTAGATTCTTCTACACAATCTCTAATCAAAATATTTGTTTTATGGTTCTACCTTATCGTTATGTATATACTCAACGTTTGATTCTGCGGAGCGGCGGAGAGACGATACCGGGTGAAAGGGACAACGCTTGTTCACCACGAAACCAGCGCGTGTTGCCAAAAAAAAAAGCATGAAGGCGCAAACGGGCAGAGAGGCATATAGTGCTAAATAGCTATATAGCGGGGGCTGGGTGAAAGACATCACCGGTTTTTAGGTAAAACAATTATTGTCGGTCAGATTTTTCCGGCGATTGCATGACCCGTCATACTCCCCCTATCGTAAAATACTACTCTATAGACTGCGATAAGCAATAATACCGTATTGCTGATGCTCCTTTTGATTCGCTTAACTAAGTTTTTGCTGCAACGATATTTGGGGCATTTCGAACCAGATCTTTAGGTTTCCTACGGATAGAAGTAACCGTCCTGGTATCCTTCCAATTTCCCTACACTATGTGACGATTCACTAGATGCAATGAAAGTGGTTTCTATTCCAGAAAGTTTATTAACTCCAGAAACTATTATAAGAATGTTATGCCATCTTCAAAGTTTAAATAACATAATCAAACATTAGAGTTTACAGCTGAAACTCGCATCATGACAGGAGTGGCTCTTGAAATTGCACCAGAGATGAGCACCCCCAAGTGCAAGTTTTTTTGGAAGATGTCATCTTCACACAATAGTACATTTGACAGAATATATAATAATATATAACTCCAAACAACTACATTGTTTTAGAATAGTACATTGATGTTGACTAACAGCCCCCACGATGCTAGTTTCTAAAATAGAACAGTGCTGCTTCTATATGTAGAAACCTCGCGAGCGGAGGGTTGTCCTTGGCTATTATTGCCACCAAAGGTAGAAGAATTTCAATGAAGACATTGGTGACTTTCGGATACTCGATCACCTGAGGATCAACTTAAAAATATGGGGCGGTTGATGGGGAGTTGATTAGGTGGGAATGGCCATCACAGACTAAGCACCCGGCAGAAAAAACTTGATTGATAATGAATGCAAAGGTAAATGGATTAAACGGATAGGTTGAGGCAAAAGAAGACGTCTGCCAATCTGTAATGCTTACATTAAGCAAAGGGTACATAAACCGACTTCTGGTTTATTTCCGCAAATTTAACTTGAATAAATATGACGTGAAAAGAGCAATGAGTTAAAAATTTATATAAATTAAACAAATGTTTATAGCTAAATAATTTCATGGATATTGGTACATAAATATACCACACTTAGGTGATAAATAATATTAATATTGGACAAAGTAAAAAATAATAAATAAACAAATAAAATGTGGATTGTGCTAAAATAATTTGTCGATTTTATTAATTGGATTGTTGTTCGTAATATGTTTGGTTCGCATTATTATATGTTTTTCTATTTAATATTCATTGCCATAACTTGCTCCCGGCTGTTGAGCAGGTGTTCAACCGACGTCCAGCTCTATAGTGAATTTTCTTTGGGGAAGGTTCCGGAGTTGTTTCTCTGTTGTTCCCTTTGACTTTTGGAGAACAAAAGGACCGTTTACCTCACAAGATGTAGACGCTTATCCAAATCAGCTTGATGACTTAAACGTAGCGTATAAAATGGTTGCCTGATGGTCAGGTTTATATGGTGAAACTTGTCTTTTTATCTTTGCTATTCGAACCTTTTGGAGCACCTCTAATTCCGTGCCTCCCATACTTGGTACTTGGTAAACCCATATGGCGTGACCTCTATGGGCGTAGAAATATTTCTAAATCGACTGCAAAAAGCTCGTATATCAGTGGTCATAGCGCATGACGATGACGATGTGCATGAGATAGACTAAGAGTGGATTTTCAATAATCAGGAGTTGATTAGCGTTTTTTTTTTTTTCAAAATCAATTCCCTGTGCGCTTGATTCGTAATTTAGTAGCCTTCATCTGCTCTATTCTCTAGAGCATCTATGATAGCTACGCTAGTCTGCAAAGCGTAAGAAATCCGCTGTTAGGGATGTGCTTGTGACGAAGAATTTTCACTCTGCTCAGCCGACAACTATGTAGCCGCTCATATCACTGGGCACCCCAAGAGCTGTACCTTAAAGGTAAAGGTAAACCTAAAGGTTCAAACCCCATTAAAGGTCACCCAAGAGGCTTATCAACCGTTCGAGCCCCCTGTAGCTGATGTTTCAGAACCAGTAACTGCGACTCCAAAACCCTTACAGGTGATCTCACCATGAAAACAAACATTTGTCACCCGGCTTGCCCCAGACCCTATAAAGTACATATATTCTTGATGTTTCTATATATTCTTCATGTCCATTTCTCTGTTTCTACGCCAAATATTCTCTCATCGAATCTCTTGAATTAATGTGATTGCCATAGTTATGGTATTTCTAGAAAGTCTTTTTATCCGAACGAAGTTTTATAGGGATCGGATCAACGATCTAAACAAAAAAAAAATAGGACTGACCGATCGCAAATTACCTTGGATTTATTTGAGGATAGATAGTTGAGGCTTCCTACATTGACCTATCTTTCTTTTCGCCAATTAATCCGTTATTTAAAATTTCAAAAAAATTGAATTATGTAGACCGTATAATTGCGTTGGCCATCATTGCTTTTAGCAGCACGAGTGGCTAAACACGAAGTTTTGGCATTAATAAAAACCAGAAAAGAAAGTAAATTGGTGTCCGCTATAGTAACGTGGGAGCCACATCCTCCCGCCAACAACATTTCTAAAAAACTTCGTTACCTGCAGATCAAAGCGTCGCATCCCTAGCAGCTACATTAACTTCAGCCACGCACGAAGTTAGCTTTCCTTTCGGAAATTCTTCCTTAATTACTCCATTCTTTTACTTTTTTTAAAGCTAAGAAGTATGTAACTAGAAAATTTGCTGGCAGTTAAAATAAAAAATAACGTATTATAATTGAGAAGCCGATTATCGCCGCCATTTCTTTTTTTTATTTATATAAACAATTTTGAAATTTTATGAAATTAAAATCCGAACAAAATAGTAATAACTTCACTTATTGATTTTGATTTCAGAAAAAAGTCGAGAGCTGAATTGATTCGAGTTTCAGCTGCTGTGATGGGAATTGAATTTTCGTATGCAGCGGAGACTGCTTTTGTGTCTCCAACTCTTCTTAAAATCGGAGTTAGGCATCAACAGATGACTCTGGTTTGGGCATTATCTCCCTTAGTAGGATTCTTTGTATGCCCTATATTGGGATCGCTATCTGATCGATGTAAATTGAACATGGGTCGTCGAAGGCCGTTTATTCTTCTATTGTCAATAGGAATTGTTATTGGTAACTATAAAAACAAATTTTATTTCGACAGTAATTTTATTTTTCCTATTATGAAATAAATTATATTCAGGTATAATTTTTCTATCTCAGTAAAAAAGTATGATAATTTCAGCATAGATAATTCAGTCAATAACACAGGCCAACAGAAAAATATCTCCACGCATAATTTCACCTGCTCCATAACCTTTAGGCTCCCCTGAACCAAAGTCCAGAACAAACATAGGTTCTATCACCCACAGTTTCCGCAGTACACCTAAGAGAAGAAATTGATCAAATTTTACCATATATTGAATTATGTAGGCCGTGTAATGGCGATGACCATCATTGTTTTTATAAGTACTAGAAAATAAGAATCTTCAAAAGAAAAATGTTTGGGAAAAAATCATAGAAGACCAAAAATTAATGTAGAAAATCTGAGATTTCAACTTTGGATGAGTATTCCAAAGATATGGTAACTGCTAGATACCATTTTTTAATTTTAGTTGGTACACATACATTTCAAAAATGATATGTACTAGAAACAAT
>JAJJHT010010398.1:1568395-1579059 GCA_021223865.1 Drosophila pandora
TATTTATATTTATTTATATTTATATTTATATTTATATTTATATTTATATTTATATTATATAAAGTAGAAAACCATTCAACGTAACTTTTTCCGGTTTTAGATGATGTGGTATTGAGAAAAAATTAATTTCTTCGGTAGTAGAATAAAAACAAATAGCATTGTAATTTTAATTAATATTTCATGTTATAAAAGAGGGTTGAGCACTGCGTCTACCTTCTCTATACGACTCCCTAAATAAATTAAGTCCCTATAGATTATATCGAAGTGCAATGGCTTTGAGAGAAAGAAAGAAAAAGAAACATGTGTCCTTTTAAATTTAACCAACCTTTAAACTTAAAATAAAATACCAAGAAGGATGCGGCAAGAAGGATGAGAAAGATTGCGTTGGATAGAAAGACATAAGTCTGCATATAAAACAAAACACAATTTTTTTAATCAAAATTATTTAGATCGGACTGAAGTCTGCATTAGGCTGAAGAGGATTTGTATTTCAGAGAAAGCTTAACATCATCTAGCTTTACATCCAATTTTGGATAGCTTTACATCCAATGTTGAACTTATCTTTGAAAACTTCGATTATTATAAGTGGATATACCCTTGCAGTTATTTTTTCGCGCGGTTCCCACTGCATACGTACAGCCCACCTCCCGCCCAACCGACCGAGGGGCGTCTGCCGCATAACGTACGTCTCGAATCGCGGGAATAAATTCGACTTAGTAAATATAAGTTTAAATAGAAGGATCATAAAGAAAACGAGGAAGAATTAGTATGCTCTTGTAGGTAATTTAAAATGGAGGTTTTCATATTTGACAGGGAAGAAAGAGAAATAATATTATACAGACCATTATTGTTCGAACATAAAATCCTAAGGGGATCATGCTGTGCATATGTCGATCTACAATGGCTTAAGAATAAAGGACTAAAGTTTCTAGTCCTTCTATTCGGAACGTTAAACTGTAAGCGTGTTAGTAAGTGCTGGCTATCTACATCACCATTAATAAGGTTGTGTAGGAAAACGACACCCAGCATTGTTCTAAGATTTTTTAAGGAGGGTAAGTTTATTAGTAGGAGTCTACTATTATACGAAGGTAGGTGAAGATTTGCGTCCCAGTTAAGTCCTCTAAGAGCAAATAATAAGAAGTTCTTTTGTACGGATTCTATGCGGTCATGATGAACATCGTATTGGTGACACCAGATACATAAACCGTACTCCAGTATCGGACGGACCAAGGATATAAATAAGCTTTTCGTAATATAAGGGTCGTTAAATTCTTTAGCCCATCTTTTAATAAAACCGACAACACCTTTAGCCTTATTAACCATTGAAGAAATATGGTCGGAAAATTTAAGTTTTCTGTCTAAAAGGACGCCAAGATCATTAACCTGAGTTAATTTTTCTAAGGCAATCCCACAGAGATAGTAAGAAGCCTGGTGAGGACAAGTACGATAAAAAGACATAAGTTTGCATTTTGATCCATAAAGTATTAAGTCATTAGCTAAACACCATTTTTGAAAATTATCGAGATCCGACTGGAGTCTGTTTTGGGAAGACGGGAACTTATATTGCAGACAAAGCTTAACATCGTGTGCGTACATTAGTACCAGCGCGTTCGTTAGTACATCGCGTTCGGAGTGAATAGTAATGGGCCAAGATGGTTTCCTTGAGGGACACCAGATGTGGCACGGACTAAGCGGGAGTATTGATTTTTAAATAAGACTCTCTGTGTTCTTCCATTTAAATAGCTGGAGATCCACGTAATGAGGTTGGTTGAGAATCTCAAAAGATTTAGTTTACTCAACAAGAGTGAGTGATTAACTAAATCAAATGCTTTACTAAAGTCTGTGTAAATAACATCAGTTTGAAGTCCCTTATGGAAGCCATCTAAAACAAAGGATGTCAACTCCAATAAATTAGTGGTGGTAGAGCGACGCTTAATGAAACCATGCTGACATGGAGAAATTATTGATGATTTTTCGAATAACTTTGGAATCGCTGACAATTTTGAGATGCCTCTGTAGTTGGCAGCATCGGATTTTTCCCCTTTTTGTGCAGAGGAAAGATTCCTTCCATTTAAAGGGGAAAATAGAGGATTCCAAAGATAAGTTAAAAAGTTTTTGAAGAGGTTTGCACAGAGCCCTAGCACAGTATTTTAGCACACAGCCTGGTACTCCGTCGGGGCCTGGCGAATAAACTGGTTTTATCTTTTGAAGATCCAATAATATATTTTTTTTAGAAAGAAATGGAACAAATATACGATTAGTTGGTTGAATGTTGTAAGCGTATGGCTGATCTGTAGTTATAGGAGGTGAATTGGAAAAATTTTGCGAATAAATCAGCAATGGCCTGATCCGAAGTCGCTGATAAATTTTGATACGTAAGGAGGAAGGAAAAGATACATGTTTACGCTTCGTGTTTACAAAGTTATAAAACTGCTTTGGATCCTGAGTGAACTGAATCCGACAGCGGCGAATATAATTTTTATAACATTCGGCGTTATGCACGGTGAAATTTAGCCGAGCTAATAAGTATCTTGAGAAATATATGCTGCTACAGGTTCTTTTATATTTATTTAAAAGCCTGTCTTTATATGTTTTTAATTTTGTTAGGCACCTTGTAAACCAAGGAGGATTATTTGTAGCGGACGGATATTTCCACGGCACACTTAAGTCAAAGAATGAATTTAATGTCAAATAAAATTTATCTAGGATGATGTTTATATCAGTGCATCTCACAATATCGGATCAGTCAAAAGTATCGATTAACAAATTAAGTTTACGAAAATCAGCCTTACGAAAACAACAAATCTTCTTTGATACGCAGGTAGGCTTCTGATTGACACCAGAATTGGTTTCAATTGAAACTTCAAGCGTAGGGTGGTACGGCTCTTCAGGGGTTGAGAGGGGCAAAGCTCTGGAAAGTGTGGTACCATCTGGATCAGATACAAAACATAAGTCAAGAAGCCGACCTAACGAATTTCTAACATGGTTGATCTGGCCTAGGGACAAGTCAAAGATGCCCGCCGTGAAATCATGATGGGTGGAAAGTGATAAGAAAGTTACATTTTCAATGATTGACCAATTGAGTTCTGGTAAATTTAAGTCGCCAAGAACTACCAGAAGGTCAATATCTGACATAAGATTGGTAACAGCCTGTATAGCCGACAAGTGATGCCAGTATGTAGGCGGCTCGGAAGATGGTGGAATGGAAGAACATGTAATAAACAAAGCTTGAGCAGACAATATGACTTTAACGCAAATGAATTCGAAATCACCAAACTCTGGTAACTTTACCTCTTCAGAAACGAAATTGAAGTCAATAGTAATTGAGACTCCTCCTCCTCTTCGCAGAGGTCGGTCACGTCTAAAAGTGGTGTTCCTACTTGGAAAAACTTCGGAGCAAAAGATCTCCGGCTTTAACCAAGTTTAAGTAAAGACTATAAAATGGGAAGCAAAAGAAAAACTATCAGAATAAAGTCTAGGGAGCTTGCTACGTAGGCCCCGACAGTTCTGATAGGTAAGATTGATAGAACATGTTAGTTTGGGAGATGTTGGGAGCTTGATCCCAGCAGGCTTCAAATTTTTTTTCTTTACCTTACTCGGCTGATGCTTTTGTACAAATATGTCCTCTGGCCAGAAGCCAGGCGAACATAGCGTCACAAAAATCGGCACTGGCACACGTATCATGAAGGATGACATACGCCTCGAGTAGGAGTATTTAAATTTCCTAATGTCTTCCACTCTAATAACGGCCTTGGTTTTGGCTTTGATATAAGCCGAGATATCAATCTCCAAGGTATCGGGGGCTAGCCGTGAGACAAATATTTGTCTAACAGGTGGTTTTACCTGCAATGGTTTTGGTGCCACGGTCGGTAATACCACGGCATCAGTCCGTTCCGGAGGTCCGGGCGGCGGGTTACCATATCTAGTGGAAGCTATGGGGGTTAATTCAAGGGTATTCCTGGGAGTCACTTGGAGTGATGCCATGGAGGACAAAGCAGACAAGTTATGCTCTGCTACGGTAAATTCGGGTGCTGACTTTTCATTTACCGTCCCTGCTCTTGGAGTAGCAAGGGAGATGAGCGGCTGCATTATTGCGGGAAGCGTCCAGCTGTCCCGCGATCTCTGGAGCTGCAACTTCCCTATTAGCAGATTTTTTCCGCTTAGGAGATGCATTCAACAGCTGAAGGCTATTGAATTGAACATCCAGCGCACTGAGTTGATCGTTGATTTTTCGGAAACCAACGATCAAATCTTTAAACCCACTCTTGGTCTGTCGCATGAATGATCTCATTTCATCTTGGACAGCTCGGCACCCACTGCAGCAATAATGAAGGCCAACACGGCGGGATATGGCATCCGAGACAGATGCAGTAAGGCCAGCACATTTGGCATGTGAGGCACTTTCGCACAGCCAACAATAGATGCTGGCCTGGGACGGCTTATTGCATGATTTTAATGAGCAGACAACATTGTATTCCATTTTTAAAAAAATACGAATTAGCAAAAATGAATTTATAATTTTTTAAATTTTCTATTATTATTTTTTATTTTTTAAGCAAATTAGCATAACCACTGTACCAACTAAGGTTAATAAAAGGTAGGTAGAGGAGGAAGTAAGTAAAGAGAGAGCTACGGGAGAGCGCAAGTGTAAATAAATGCGCGCAAAAAGATAAGAGCAGAATTAACTGAAAAAATTAAAAAGGCAGAGAGTAAAAAAGAAGCAGGGCTATATTGGGATTGCGACTTTTTAATTTTATTAAATGCTCACCCAAATATGGCACTGCACAAGCGCGTAGCGATACGGGTATAACTTTAATATTAAGACACAATATTATTATTGAAAACCAAGTGTTTAAATTAAGGTTTCAAACCCGCGTTTGGAAAAAATAGAATTTATCGCAAGCGCAAAAAATAATAACGATCGTTCGCTATGAAGTGAAGGAAGAGAATTTTTGTTATGTAGCAGCTTATATAAGCAGTTTATATAATTATATATATATCGGATCGTAGAAAGTTGTGACGAACACGGTATAGTGGATACCGATTGGTTGCATACTCTGCCTACGAGAACGGCCTAGCTCAGGGAAGAGGCAAGGGGGTCGGTTACTTCCTAATCAGCATCACCGCCACGCAATAAAAATTTGTAGATAAAGTTAGGAAGGGGGTTGCAGTCCCTTGGAAGGATACGAAGTCGAGACAGGAAATCTTGCTATTGAAGAACTAAGGTGGTGAGGTTCTTCTGCTTGGCCCGCCCTACCTGTAAAGAATCAACAACGAATTGTTACCCATATATATTGAAATCGTTCTGCTCAGGTGCCCATAAAATTATAAATTATAAATATCCAAATTCATAAAAAAAACAAGGTTGCTTCTTCTTCAGACAGCATGCTTTACCTAAGTCTTACTCCTAATTGTTCCTAATTCTACTAAATGATCTTAATACAGCTTAATTAATAAATTGGAATGTAATATAGAAATGTGTAGATAAAGAAATATTTATATATGTAGTAAATTAGGAGTTAAGGTAGAACAAAGTCTAACCAATCATTTGGATATGGATTAACTATTCATACGTTTTCCTATAGAGGCACTGTTACATGTTCAAGTCGAAATATTTACTTACGCAAACATCCCTCGAAGTCCGCAGGCCTGTAGACGAGAGCGCTGGATGTTTTGGGTGAACGGGTTAAATTCAAATTAAATTATGGAGTTTTGATGTACATGTTGCCAAAATTTGATCAATGCTCTACTGGAAAAGAAGATGAGTCTAGGTTCAATCCAATATAATTCACAAAAATAAAAAAAAATGTTAAATTCTTCCTAACAATACGCTAATCCTGGCACAGATTGTCGCGCTACTCTCCTGGTTGTTGTTGTTTAATCGTCACAATGGACGAGATGTTTGCCGCAGCGTGGACATGGTCGAGGTCGGCTTATATGACATGAGGTTCTGCGCCGGAAAGTGAGGTTATGTCACCTCCACGCCCCTGGTTGGCCAGGTTCCAGCTCCGCTCCTGATCCACTGCGGCCCCAATCACGCACACGTCGCTGGCCACAGACCTCGCCTTTCGTGGATCGAGTCTGGACCGGTTTCGCGCACGTTTTGGGGCTGATCGAGGAAAGCTTTTCCTGGATGCCTGGCCGATGATACACGCGGTGACTCCGCCGTAGACCTCTGGGTCGAAACTCGATACTCTGCTTGCCGTAGGCTTTTGGTGGGCGCTACGTAAACGATTGCGGGAGTTTTGTAACACTACCTAGAACATTTTTATTATTGTACTAATTGCCGACATATCGGTCAGCTCACCTGGAGGTTTTTTTTTGCGCCACAAACACGCGTGCAGATGCGAACGGCTGCGCAAAATCTCGGGCAATGTTCCGCTGCTGCTCCAAGGCCCACTCGTGTACCGTATTGGGTACTCTAACCATTTCCACGTTTGGGGATATAATTCACTATAAAATTGTGATAAAGACAACTGTTCACTTTGGCGTTTTGATCGCAAAAGAACAAGTCTATTAAGAGGAAATTCGGTTGTCAAAATTGTCAGATAGACGGGGTTGCCAGATTGTTCGCCTTAACAGCTTTAAAGGGCTGTAACAGCGATCTGTTATCGAGGTATTTTATTCGAATAATCGATATAGACTACTATTTATCGACTAAAGTTTATTTACTTTAGAGTTTATCTTCTCTGTTTATTTTTCGAAGCGAAATAATAATATTCGTACCCTTGGAATGTCCAATCATTCTTACTTCAAAAACAACAAAGTTAAGCCAATTCCGATCGTTCAGTTACATGGTAGCTATAGAATGTAGTCGATATATCCTTATAAAAGGCCGATCCTTATAAAATTTTGCAGATCGGCTTAAGTTGCCCAGAATGGAATCTGTATCAAGTCCCATCTTTCTAACTTTTCTAACGGCTCAGCCCGAAGTTAGCTTTCATTTCTTGTTTGTTTTAAATAATTTTCTTAAAGAGAGTTAAAATGAATTGATATTCACTATTTTAAATGTCGGTCGATACCCAAAGAATAAAAAAGTTGTAAAAATAACTATGCTATTGCTAATTCTTGCAAATTTTTATCAGACTATCAGTTGCTTTCATTTTTGCATGCGACATTAAGCCAAACAAAATTTTTTTGTTTAGCTTGAAAACTATACCTTCTTTTTTGCTTTGTTCCAAATTAAGCCCTAATTAATGTACAGTATCCAATTCTCTTTTGATTATTTATAAAATTAAAAAACAACATAAAAGAAAATGTCGCGTGCGATATTGAATCAAATTGAATTAAAAAAAGCGACCAAATATTTTTTAGTGAATAAAAAAGAGTTACTAAGAACAATTAAATAACATTTTAATAACGTTATAATAACATAAATAACATTTTAAATAGGATTGCAGACAAATTTTCTATCAGATTTTGCTGAAATCAGCGTCTGTCTGTGTCGCGTGCGACAGGCCTAGTTTGTTAAAGGGTAATCGAGTTATCCTTGAAATTGATGATTGTTTTATAGTAATTTGAGGCCTGAATGAAACTGGGTATGCTTACCTGGCAGTTGTCTCTTCTGTTCCACTTCTGGATGTTGGGGATTATTCTATGCGTCCATCTGCCTTTCTGGTGAATCCCACCTATTCTGTCGTTGGGATAGTGCTCCTGGTCGGGCAAACTTCTTCATGACCTTCCGGGGTACGTTCTTTCTCCGTTGTTGAGTGGATTCGTAGAATTTCTCTGCTTTCTTTGCCAGAATATAGCAAGTCTCTATGAAGCCCCTAAAGTCCTTTAAGCCGTTGATGTCCTCTGACTGATGCAGCCCATATCGGCGCTGCATACAGTAAGGCCGACGTGACGATACTGGCCAGAAGCCGTCTCCTGCTTTCTTTGGAGCCTCCAACGTTTGGCAGCATCCGTGAGAGTGCTCCTTATATTCCTGCTGCTTTTTTGGTTACGTACCGAGCCGAGGGACAGCCTGTTGGTTTATATGACTCTTAGGTATTTCATCGCCTCCTTGGACTGCATTGAGAAATTGCTCCACCTCGTTTCGTTAAAGGAACCGCCCTTTTCTCAACGTCCTCCGAAATTGTCGTGAAGGGCTCCGCGTCGCCAGCTATTAGTATTTCCCATTTGGGCGGGTGCTTCGGAAACAGCGACTTCACTATTTTCCATAGGAAGGTAGGGCACGCTGGCTTAAAATATTCCTGCCCTTTATTTTTTCTCATGACAACTTTGTACGCGGTTCCCCATGCGTCAATCTTCTTTTCAGATCTTAAAACTCTCGCGTTTGCTGGCTTTTATTGTCAGTTTGAGAGCCGTCTTTGCTGCTTTGAACTCCTCTTTTTGGTGAACAGTACCTCCGTGCCCCTCACCCTTTGGTATTGCTACTGTTGATCCTCTGCACGGTTTCTTGCTGCTATTGATCTTGATAGATCGTTTGCTTATACCTCAGGGGAAGATGATGGGACCTAGTTGAACTTCTGGAATGCTACCGAGAGTGTTTCTCGATCCAAAGACAGGTCCTTCCATTTTAGTCCTGTCACCTTGGGAATAAGTTTACCTGCTTTAGCAGCGATTGCCTCATAATGGCTGAGATTTTTCTATTTGAAAATTATATTTGAAAATTATATATTTCTATATCCGCACAGTCTTTGGCCATGTGGCCGTCCTTGCTACGGCACATATGTAAGCGATCGATGGCGCTCTGTTATTTTTCCCCATGTGCCCGAACACCAGGCATCTCAAGCATTTTATGACCCGGATCCTTTCATCCTTAAAAAGAATCCATCACAGAATGGAACCGTTCAGTATTCAGCATCTGTCAATCATCTTGGAACCTCCGTCGTTGGTCAACCCACATGCCGCTGCTGCCGTACCGCCTCTAGTGCCAGAGCGCCGGCGCCATACCCATGGGAGGTCAAATCTTCTGCGCTTACGCTTAAGCGGTTGTTCCCCGTTAAGCCATTCATGTTTCCCGCCTTATCCGGGATGTCACTGTGGATGACACCCGGAGTTACCTGATAAACCATCTTAAGTTAGATCCTAACGTAGAATATTGTAACCAAAATACCCGTTTCTCTCGCCATTTGATGGGCCTCTGATTTTCTTAATTATCAAGCCCCTTTTTCCTCGGATCCTTTCATCCTTAAAAAGAATCTGGTCACAAAGTGACCAGGGCAGCTGGGCCGCGCCCTGAAATTCAACTCCCAGCAACCTCACCGATGTTCCAGAAGCAAGAATGTCCCTGACTACCTAAAATGGTCTCCCTTAACTGCTCTCAGCTTAACAGAAACTCTACGATACCGCCGTTCAAGTCACCTGGAAACCAACAGTGCCTTCTCTATATGTAAGGTGATGCTAATTTGGTTCGGTCTTTTCCTTTTTACAGTCCTCTTCGCTTGTGAATCCTTTGCGAATGAATCCTTGGCCCACTCATCGTTTGCTCCCGGAGACCATGAGCCTTAAAAGTCCGGTGCCCGCCAGGCTGCACCAAGCCTCGCACCAAGCTGTGCCACCCTCAAAACACCTACCCAAAAGATAATACGCATGCATAGTCATCAAAATGCCTGGGCACCCTTAAGACCTCCTTTCTTAAGCCTGGCCGGCAGAGGAGCTCCCCACAAGTGTCATCCCCAACCCCGCTAGACTCTAAAAAATCACTCTTTGCTAGGCTCTTTAAAGATCACGCCAGTACTGTTAATCAGTAATGATTAAGGGAAGCAAAGGGTACATAAACCGATTGCTAGTTTGTTTCCGCAACTTGCACTTGAACAAATTGGACGTGGAGACATAAATAAGTTCAGAAAAAGTTTGTCTAAGACTGACTTTATTAATGTAAAATGTCAATATTTATAGCTGTTAAGTCATAAGCATTTAATATTTAGGTCACAAGAACACGATTTACACATAACAAAGACACAAGTACAATAAATATATAATAAAGAAAATATTAGGTCAAAAAACCTACATAAAACGATGACCATTAAAAAAGACCAAACACTACAGAAACAACAAACTGAAAAGCAGCAAGAACTGCTGACATTACAAGTTCATGCAACCGACAAAATATTGCAGAATTACACTTTTAAAATTGTTAATTTATCATTTTTATATTTTTGCTATATTTCCATTAATTTACCACTTAAGCAATATCTATGTATCGAATTAGCTATAAATATTGAACCTTTATATGAATAAAATCAGTCTCAGACAAATCTACTCTGAACTCAGTAATTTCTCCACGTCCAATTTGTTCAAGTGCAAGTTGCGGCAACAACCCAGCAATCGGTTTATGTACCCTTTGCTTCTATTCAAACATTTCAGATAAACATTTTGGTGACCCCGACGTGATCCTGCAAGCCCAGGATCACTTTTCGAACAAAAGTCAAAAAGGAACGAATAGTGATTTCTATCGTTCCACAATAAAGATATCAGTAAGACTCCTGCTAAGAGAGCAACAGGATCTTCACAGCAGTGTGACGCTGTCCCTTTAATCGGTAGATTAAGGGCCCCACACCTCCCTCAGTTCATAAAAAAGGGTTCAGTTTCTTCGACCACTCTCGGTTGCGAGTTGGAGCGCATCCAGCTACTAATAGCAAATAAATCACTCCCAACGGTCAGAAACGAAGAACGAAAATATGGACAGGGAAAATATTGCCCCCAAAATTATTATA
>JAJJHT010010398.1:1581628-1613064 GCA_021223865.1 Drosophila pandora
GTAGCCACAACGGATGTTGTTCAGCTATACAAAATAATGTATGCGCAAGGCAGTACGACTGATACTCACGCCATTTTTCGAATCACAATACCATTGGTGTCGTCAGAATTATTGGATGTCTTCAGCATCGTGCCCATTCCAATATGGGAATCGAAAGGTTGGACGCTGTACAATCTTCAGACACCGATCATAGCTGTCAATGCCCATAGAGATCGCTTTATTGGGTTTAGTGAAGACGAATTCAAAAGATGCACTTCTATAAAAATTGAGCAGCATATTTGTTTCAATCACTTAACGGCATACAATGTTGACAGTCGATGCGAATTCCAGTTATTTAATAACAAGACTGGAACAGAATGTCACAGAAATCCTGTGCACTCTAGCATGGTGTGGTTAAAAACTCACCAATCTAACCAATGGATCTTCGCGACCAAGGACTCCATGGAACTTCAGGCAGTATGCAGTGGAGTTTCATCAACAGTCAACATAAAGGCGACTGGTATACTGAAATTGCCCATTGGTTGCACAGCACGCAATTTCAATATAAGTTTGACCACATTCGGCACTATGACCACTGAAGTACAAACTTCGTTCAGTCGATTCAGAAATATCTCCGAGCCCCTAAAGCCCATAGAGGAACCATCAGAATTCGGGTTAAGGGCCCAATCACCAAGTATAGACGACACAGAATTAGAGATCCTACAACATCGGTTAGCCGATCTACAAAGAAAAGATGCACCGTACCAACTGGACCACCAGACAACTATGTCATACACAGCATTTGCCATTTCCGTCATCATACTGATACTGATAGGCATTCTCATCATGCGACACAGACGGTCGATTTGGACGCCAAAGCTTAGAGGGACTACAAGAAGTTCAATTCCCGAACCTACCCCAAGACAATTTACTATAGAGCTGGACGACGGTTGAACACCTATTCAACGGCCGGGAGAATGTTAAGTCATAAGCATTTAATATTTAGGTCACAAGAACACGATTTACACATAACAAAGACACAAGTACAATAAATATATAATAAAGAAAATATTAGGTCAAAAAACCTACATAAAACGATGACCATTAAAAAAGACCAAACACTACAGAAACAACAAACTGAAAAGCAGCAAGAACTGCTGACATTACAAGTTCATGCAACCGACAAAATATTGCAGAATTACACTTTTAAAATTGTTAATTTATCATTTTTATATTTTTGCTATATTTCCATTAATTTACCACTTAAGCAATATCTATGTATCGAATTAGCTATAAATATTGAACCTTTATATGAATAAAATCAGTCTCAGACAAATCTACTCTGAACTCAGTAATTTCTCCACGTCCAATTTGTTCAAGTGCAAGTTGCGGCAACAACCCAGCAATCGGTTTATGTACCCTTTGCTTCTATTCAAACATTTCAGATAAACAATAGCTAAATTGGATTGGATTTACCACCTAAATTCATGGTAATAAATAAATGGAATTATAGAAGAAACGTAAAAATGATAAATGAACAGTTCAAAACTGTGGATCGTGTTACAATATTTTGTCGATTACATGTCAGCAGTTCTTGCTTGAAAAAACTCCGTTGCCTACAGCCATTTGGTCCTTAGTTGCGAAGATCCATTGATTAGATTGGTTTGTCTTTAACCATGCCATGCTGGAGTGCACAAGATTGCTGTGCTCGTCTTTGTACTGTTCTCGTTGCTTATTTATGAGGGTCATCTGTTGTTCCAAAGATCTTAGGCTGTTGTTGATAGCCAAACTTCCTTTTCGCACCAAATTGATGGTGGCGTCAACCATAGATGTTTGGTTCTGAAGCAATTGTAGGAGAAAGTCCTAATTACCCTTAATCTTTGTGATAGTTTTGGCCATATCCTCTGGGTACGTGGAATCGAAAAAACTGGATAATGAATTGGCTATGGATCCAACAATATTAAACGGTGATCTGCGTTGTCGAAAGTGATGCATTAGATTATTTCCTTCCTCACGCTCTACAAACAGATGTTTAAAATGGTCCAGAATGGAACTGCATGATGCTACGCTTATCAATTCCTGGCACATGTGTAAGAGCTCTATTAACCCAACTGAAAATACCTTTATATCTTTCGTATGGATCCAAGTCGTAATATACTATAATTATCCATTCTGAAATTTCCATTATCGTGATTCCTAGAAGTTCGTAGAATATTCCAGGCTTGTTTCTGAACTCCGTTACTTTAATTGGCGTTGCTACGGCTAGTGGAACCATTATGCGTAGGTATTGTTGAGAGGCTTCCCCTTGAGAGGCTGTTCAGGAGGCTCCTCAGACTTAGTGATAGAAGTGAGAATTACCTCAACGACCACCGTGTTGAGGTGTTCAAACGTCAAAGCCGCCGTGGCTGTAATTGATACAAGCAGCCGTATTGCGGACTTCACCGCAGCTTCCCACAGGCCGAATGATGGTGCTCGTGGGGGTATGAATTTGAAGTCTATTTCTCTTTTTTTGCAATATTGATTACGATGCCTTTGGCATTTGTTAAAAAAGTTGTGGTTTCCAGCTCCTTCAATTTATTTTTGTCTCCAACAAAATTAGTTTCATTATCGCAATGGATCGTCTGGCACTTTCCTCGACGTCCAAGAAACCGGCGGAGAGCGGCCAAAAAGGTGTCTGTTGTCAGATTGCTTACCAACTTCAAGTGAATCGCTTTCGTGGAGAAACAACAAAACCCTGCCATATAAGCCTTGTCGGGTCGTTTGCCTCGAATCTTATGATGAATCCATATGGGACTGCAGTAATCTTCTCCAAAGCTAAAGAACTCTTTCGGCTGGTAAGTTTCCTATAATTTGACTCATTAATTTGGACTTGACTCTGGTACATCGGACACAGTTGTGTACAATTCCTTTTGCCATGGTTTTGTCATTGATTATCCAATATTGTAGACGAGAAATGGCACTCAAGGCTTGGGCACCGCAATGCAAGTTGGTCTCGTGTAGTTCTCTTAGGATCATTATTACAATTGTGTCATTATAGGGGAGCAAAACTGGATGTTTTACATCATAGGACAGGTTTTAGTCCTCTAGTCTACCTCCTACTCGAATTAACCCATTAGATCGTTGGATCATCGTTGGATAGGAGTCAATGATACAAGGGAACTGTTTTTTTCCACTGTTTTGTAACTTTTGAGATGTTTGCACTCCGCGATAAATTCGATTTGCTGAATCGTGCGCAGAATAATGGTGCGTGATTGGCTTAGTTCACCTAGACATAGTGCCTTTGTTGGCGCTCTGGTAGCCTTATAACAGAACCGCAGCAACAATCCGTTGCAATTTGTAAAAGGAATTAGTGTGCTTGCAGTTGTAAATCTCTCCTCCAAATGTGTACTTAGCGTCCGCCATGCTGACGAATTTTGTTTTTGGTTCTAAATTCGTTGAAATAATGGCTGGCCCCTTAGACCACTTCTCCCTTGATCCATGTAGGAACATGGGCCCATAAAACCACATACTGTTGCTCGAGAGCTTGATACGTGACGCCATTGAGACTGTTCCGTTACTTCTTGAATTTTGGGTATCCGATTCGCCACAAAAGTGTGGTAAGTGGATGCCGTTGCATTAATCCACTTTAACACGAGAGATGAATCCATCCAAAAGAACCTAGCAAGCTTGTTTAAAAACAAGCATAAATCTTGTCTGACTATATAAGTGAGTTCTGCGCCTAGGACTGCTGCGCACAACTCCAGTCTGGGCAAGGATTGCTTTGTTGTGGGTACTACTCTGGAGTTGAAACAAAGCAGTCTCACCCAGGATTTCTTATTTATATACGTAGCTTATACGTATATTGCTGCGCCATAGACCTTTTCTGAGGGGTCAACAAATGTGTGTAGCTCTTGCGCGAGTGGAAGATTTGCAAGGAATTTCTGTACCCAACTTAATCTTTCGGTTACCTATTTTAGCGTGAAACTCCTCACATTTTTATAAAGTGTGATATAAAGCATTGCAATAGTAGCACAATGATTGTCTTTCTGACATACTGGATGCGCACGCCAGCATTTTTGACTTTTTTAAAAAATAAAATTCAAATCTCAAATCGACCCCTATTCATCATATCAAGCTTATGAGTAAGCAAGACCACCAGTAACGCATCCCATGTGCACACATTGATGCATAGTCCCTTTAATGAGTCAAGGGTTTCTTGAGTGGTTATGTACAGCACCTTTACTGATTTGGCACTGTAAGGACTGGGCTCTGATGAACCGACAAATTCGCAATGAACCGAGGATTTTCATTATATTTTCATTTCCCTCGGCGCATAATACGCCACGCATGTAAATAGTTGTCCTCATTTAGTTCAATGTGGCGCATCAGTCTCTCCGCATTTACAGGAAGGGCGGATTTGAGGTACCACATTTTCTTTACTGCTGGCATGTTGGAATCATGGACTATGCAGGAAAATATCTCGTAGAATTGTTTCCATTTCATTGCACCCTCATCAAATTGTGGAATGTTTATCGATTTTAATAGGTCTCCCCCAGATGCCTTAAACTCTCGAAAGGCACCGTTTACGGACCTTTGCACCGACATAACCCGGCTAATCGCTGAAACTTAATTTTCTACTTGTTCTTGAGACTCTTCGTTCCGATTGGTACCTTGCATTAGCTTGTCACGGTTGCTTTCGAAAGTGGCTGCATTTTTTGCGCAACTGATCCGGAGGTCCTCAGCATACTTGAACTTTCGGTCCTGGCCGTTCCATGATTTTTAGAATCATTTTGAACGAATCATTCGGTATGAATAGTTTCGTTTGAAAGTATGATGCCTTTAATTTTTGATTTGGCCCATCCTTTTTATAATTCTGGATTTATCTTCTGCCCAATTCCTTGTTAGGCATCTAGGAGGCCTTGAGCGCTCGCCTCATCAACGTCTGGCTCTATGATGATTTCATGGGCGATGTTTTCCCTTTCCATAAAAAGGATGGGGCTTGGGGCTATTTCCATCATTTTTATTAGAAAATTGATTTGATGGTGAAATTCTCACAAGGATCGGCCAACTATGTCAGCTGCCGTGACAGTTTGTTGTTGTTATAGTCCTTAGTGCTTTAAATTATCGTTCTTTATATAGGCTAATACCTAATATTTTCTTTTCTGTATTTTTATGTCTCTGTTTTTATTGTGTATACATTTGTATCTTGTGTGATTTAATATTAAATTCTTATGAGTTAATAGATACTTCGACACCCTGACGTTTCCTGGATTAAGGTCCCATCATTTGCTTCCCTCCAAACCAAATCCGCTTAGGTTACGTATACCTGTGCATTCCTCGTAGACCCCACCTATGTGGAACCTGTGAAAGTAATAGAAAAGAAAGTAATAGAAGCCGCAGTTTCGCTATCAACCCAACGAGTCATTACTTGCAGCAAAGCCCTGTAGGGACTTTCCAAAACCTGTGCTTACTTCACGATAGTCATTGCCGGCCAAATGCTTTCGCACCACTTTCTTCAGGTGGAATTCGCAACCAAGCCACCGTTAACCTAAAGCATCTATGACTCCATTTTCACTGTGGTACGGGGTTCGGTCGCCTTCGAAGCCCCCGACCCGACATCCCAGCTTCTAGTGAAGCTCATCTCCAGTTAGATGTTTCACCTTCAATCATCACACTGTGGCCATATTTAAGAAGCCCATACTCAACTGCCGCTAAGCGTGTTGAACGGAATTTTCTTAGTCGACACCTTCACAACATTCCCGCAAACATCGTCTTGGTGTAAATGAAATTCGTCGAGTTGCTTCACGACCCGCCTTTGCAGAAATCGCCAATAGAAACCTTAAAACATGAAAAACCATCTCCGCTACCCATGATGATGACTTCGACCTATTAAGTAACCACCATTTTGTGTGGACTATCATAAACGCCCCTGCCAAATTTGAGAGTGTCATAAACGGCCTGTTCGGCGGCCCCGGATGGGAACCTACCCTAGTCTATTCGGGCGACGTTTTCATCTACTCCCAGACAGTACTCCCAAAACACCTATTCTACTTGGAGTTTGAAGTATTAAGAAACGCCGATACTACTAAGCCCCCAAAAGGGCTTCTTCTATTGAAAGCTGTTTCGGAGAAGATACAGAAAGTAAAATTTATTCCACAATATGAAGGAAGTACGATCTTTTGTATGCTTCTATCGCACTATCAGTAGTTTATCCCGAACTTTGCTACCAATGGTCGATATAATAGTTTTTTAAAAACTGATAGAGTTCGCATTTGCGCCTTTGTTTGATCAGTAGTTCTCCATTAGGAGACTTTGGTTTCGATTCTAGGTTCGGGCCTATGCCCATATCGCACTATCGGAAGCTTATCCCATATTTCGTTACCAATGGCCTCCTTCTGCATGAAGTGACTTAGGCAAGCCGCACATTTAACTGGTCACACAGTTCAAAAGGTATTTATTCGTCTCAAAGAAGCCCTGACTACCACACCCATTCTTACGTTCCCGAACCCAGTTGGACCCTTCATTCAGGCGTTAAGCGACGTTAAGTGGCCCGGCGAGACCTATAACTAGTTGTTCAAGCCAGAAAACACTTTCTTCACCATATCTTCGGTAGAAAGTTACTATTACAGACGGATCATGCCTCCTTTGCGTGGCTCTTTAAGTTTAAAGCTCCTGAGAGTCAATTATCTTGATGCATCGAGCTGCTATAGAAATATCAGATGGACATCAAACACCGCAGCAGAAAGCAGGTTCCTACATGTTCCAAAGCGACCTTAGGGACTGATGTGACCTAATGCAAAGATTTTGGGAGCTGACATTGAAACCAGTCCTATTGGCACGTGCCGACCGTCTGAGCCGACAGGAAGAGTAGACTTAGTTATGGTGGTTCCTCGAACACTTCAAAAAGACACCCAGTATAGTGCCCATAACTCAATTACAAGAGACCTTCTTGGATTGAAGAAATCTGTAGTAGTTCTCAAAACTCAAAAAAACGTTATTTCGGGATTGGACAAAGTGACGACGCTCTGTGTGACTTTAACGCCAGGTAGGGACCTTCATGCTAGGTAAGGTTAGGTTAGGTCAGGGCGGTGATGCTAGGGGGACATAGGAGACCCCCCCGCTTCCACTTGAGCCGCTAGGGCTCCTTGTGCTACCTCTAGGGCAAGGGTTTCACCGAAGTGAGAGCGTGTCGGCCAGATCAGACGTAAAGTTCTACAGGTCTGGAGATTACTCCATTTCCTATTGACTGCCAGGTCAAAAACTTCCTGCACTTTAGCCTGCAAGTAGCCAAGGGAATGCCTACAAGTTCTTTCTCCGGTAGGAGAGGGTTGGTAGTCCCTGCCCTAGCTAGTTCATCTGCAGCGCAGTTTCCCTCGTGATCCCTGTGACCTGGAACCCAAATAAGGTAGATGTCATGCTGTTTAGCCATCTCGTTGAGAGATCTGCGACAATCATTGACCGTTCTGGAGTTGGACGAGAATCCGTCAAGTCCCTTGAGCGCTGCCTGACTATCTGAGAAGATGTATATTGTACCCCGATTGCCCCTTAGTGCTGGGGATTTCAGTGCTTTCCTAATGGCTACTACTTCAGCCTGGAAAACACTGCAGTGGTCAGGGAGTCTGAAGGACTCTTTTAGGCTGAAATGCTCACAAAAGTAACCGCCTCCTACCTGGCCGTTAAGTTTTGAACCATCTGTGTACATATGAATGGAGCCCTCCGGTCCCGGTGTCCGGGCATCCCATTCCTCCTTCGAGGGGATGATGATTTTGTAATTAGTGGTGGGTTTGTCGACGGGCACGTAGTAGTCCGTACCCCACTCAGGTATGAAGTGATGCAGGTCCAGTCTGGTGTGACCAAAACTATTCTTACTCCATAGATTCGCCTCTCGCAGTCTTGCCGCCAGTGTGGCTATCTTTACCCCCATCAGTTATAGCGGTGGTAGGTCAAGAATGATATCTAGGGTGTCGCTAGGCATAGTGCGTAGACTGCCTGTTATACAGACTTCCGCCATGCGCTGCATCTTCCTGAACTTTCCCCTGCATGTGGAGTTGTCTAGGGCGGGCCACCAGACAACAACACCATAGAATAGAATTGGTCTGATGATCGCTGTGAATAACCATCTGACCATCTTTGGGGACATTCCCATTTCAGGCCTACCGCCTTGCGGCAGGTATAGAGTGCTAGGTACTTCGCACTATCACTAAGATCTAGTGTTTCTTCTAGGAGCTTCGGAAGCCTTAGATTTGGTATTTTGTACTTCCTGGTAAACAGCACGATCTCTGTCTTGGACGGATTGACTCCCAGCCCGTTCCTTTGCGCCCAGGCCGACAGAACTTCGAGCTTTCCTGTCATTAGGTCGCATAGTGTTTGTGGGAATTTCCCTACGAAGGCAATAGCAACATCATCCGCGTACGCAATGATCTTACAGCCGCCACCCTCTAAGGATCGCAGTAGGCTGTTAACCGCCACGTTCTAGAGTAGTGGTGAGAGTACACCTCCTTGCGGGGTGCCGCTCTTGACGTATCTTCGAATAGTCGAACTTCCAAGAGTAGCTTCGACACTCCTGTTGACCAGGATCTGCCGTATTAGGTTAATTGATCGGTCGCCTATTCCAAGTCCCGTCAGTGCATCAATTATTGAGCACGGCAAGATGTTGATGAAGGCCCTTTCTATGCCTAGAAAAGCAACAAGTATTCCTTAAAGTTGATCGCTCGCTCGGCGATCATAGTGATTTCGTGCAGGGCTGTGTCTGTTGATCGGCCCCTTTTGTAAGCATGCTGAGAGCATGAGATGTCACTTAGGTTAATGGTTAATTGGAGATGGAGACTTAAGAGTCTTTCCATAGTCTTTAGGAGGAAGGATGAAAGACTTGTAGTTCCGAAGTCCTTAGGGGTGCAGAGGGATGTTTTGCCCGCCTTGGGTATGAATACAACCTTCGTGCACAGCCACGCCTTTGGTACCATACTAGTAGTGAAGACTGCACTGAAGATTTTCTTGATCCATTTCCCTAGGTTAAAACCGGCTCTTGATAACTGAGATGGTATAATACCGACTGGGCCCGGAGATTTGAAGGGTTTAAAACTATCTATTGCCCATTTAAGATTTCTGTCACTAAGGAGGTAGTTGTGTGAGCCCTGGTGACCCTGGCTACGCATCACCTGGGTTGTTCCTTCCGATGAGCAACCCGGGAAGTGCGCGTTGATAAGGGTCTCCAGGGATTCCTGGCTTGAGGTTGTCCACCGCCCATCCGTGTTCTTAATATAACCTACGATGGGGGCTGTAGTAGAGAGAATCTTTCTTAGGCGGGCGACCTCTGATGTCTTCTGGATGTTGGTGCAGAAATTGGCCCAGGTAACCCTCTTTGCCTTTCGCAATTCCTTGTTATACCGCCTGAGTTCAGCTTTATAGGCCTCCCACGCCTCGTCTGTGTTGGTACGGTGCGGGTGGTTAAAGGCCCTACGTGCATTTTTCTTGAACGACGAGGTTCACCATGGAGGCTTCTTCGATCTGCTGCTACCTATTCTCTTCTTGGGGCAGGCCCTGTATATGCTTTTGCGCTTGTCGCAGTAAGCTTATCTACCATGGCGTTGAGCCCCTCGATAATCGATAAAGTCTCGATAATCTCTGAAGGTGGTTCACCTAAGGATCTATCTAGTATCTTATTATAGAGCTCCCAGTTTGCCTTCCTCGGATTCCGAACTGCTTGCTTGGTGAAATTTTTAAAATTTACGGCTATCTCAATGTAGCGGTGGTCTGAAAAGGAGTGTTTGTCTAGGACTCTCCAGCTGGTGATTGCAACAGCCAGGGAGTGCGAGAGTAATGTAATGTCAAAAACCTCTCTCCTGATCTTGACGACGAAGGTGAGTTCTGAACCTCTGTTACCCACTAGAAGCTTAGAGCTGAGGATAAAATCGAAGATTGACTCACCCCTCTCATTTGTGTCAGTGCTTCCCCACTGACTGTGATGAGCGTTGGATTGCATCCTATTAGTAGGTCGATTTTCTTCCTATCGTTGTCTTCCACAAGTCTTGTGCGTCTATCTCCAAGTCGATGCCTCCTCGCTTACTCTTCGCATCCGACTTGTAGATCTTCACCGCAACGTGCTCGAACCCGTGCTTAATACGGCTACCAGCACCCTCCAGGATCCTCGCAGTCTCCTCTTTTAAAGTGAGGACAACCTGCCTTCTTAGTCCCACTGCTTCCTCCACCTTGGCGACTCTCCAGTCCGCCGTAGGGAGTGTGGGATTACACATATTGAGCATGGCCAGTATGGTAGCAGGGTCCGCCGGCTTCTCAGTCAGCCATAAACGGCCCCTCGGTTTGCTTGGGATCTTGTCCCAGTCCTCCAGACTGGCTCCTGGGTAAACCTCTCCAAGCGACGCAATCATGCGCTTGTAGAGGCTTACAGACCTCGCATCTTGGCACGCTATCACCTTGTTGCTACCCTGGTACCACACTGCGTCTTCGCAGTCCGGTGGAGGTCATCCGCTCTTGAGCATCTCCTCCATGAAGCGCCCATGCAGCTCATTCACTACCTTACGCCAAAGCTCCTTGGGGATCAGGCCATCTTTGGAGCTGTTGTTAACGACCCCAATGATGATCCTACCCTTAGTAAGCTCGGCGAAGGATCTGTTACTCTGTTGCGTCTGCACCTTCTTCTTCTTCGCTAGGGGCGCTCCACCATCAGTCGACCTCTGCCTCTTCGCACTTTGTGCGCTATCCTTGGCAGAGTCGCCTACTCCTGTCGGCTTTTTCGGATCCAGTCTCACCCCGCTTTTGCTGGCTGAAAGTCAGGCAGGATTTCCCTCGCCCACTTTATTATCTCAGCCTGATCGGGGTTGGATTCCGCCGATGGGTCTGCCCTCATCAGAATGAAGGCCGCTCTCCTCCTATCCTTATAGCCTTTCCGCTGCAAGGAGCCAGCAGTCGCCGGACCGGGGCCTTCCTTAGGGATACCGCCGGTGCGAGAGGAGCTCGACCCTGGGGTCTTGCCCCCCACACCGTTCGGTGGTCCCATAGTGGGCCCCGTTTTGGGGGTCGGTGCCTAGGCATCTCCCCCTACAACGGCGCAGCTCGCCTCCGGACGTTGTCCCTCAATGGGAGGCTTCGCCATCCCAGCATCTCTTTTGCCTCTGTCTGCTTTGGAGATTGACGGATCCATGATCCCATTTCCGGACTGTCTTGGGGAGTTCCGTTCTCCACTGATTTAATTTATATTTTTATTCATGTTCATATTTGGACCCACGAGTAGGCGGGAAGGGGTTCATCCATCATGACATAGCCCGCTTATCATGATAAGCCTGATTGAAACTGAGGGGTTGGCCGGTCCCCAAGAGTCCGCATATTAACGTCCGTGCAACCCCCGGACATGCATCCCTCGGCATATGCTGTTCCACCTTGAATTGGGGTGATTTGAGAAAGGGAGTGTTCTTCTCCCCGCCCGACTCAATTCACCAGCGTCCTCGGCAGAGACAAGACAGCCCCGGGAGCTGTTACCTGCCGCCCTCACATGGAGAGTATAGTCGCACTACTAGCGGTGTACACAGTTACGGCACATTAACTCATTCGTTTCTCCCCCTGTAGTACACGTTGGCTGACGACCTTCATGCTAATGATATAAAGTTTTTTTTTTCTTCACATCATTCATTTAGACCTTGATCAAGTCTATTTGTGGTAAAATAATAACAAGATAGAAAAGCTAACTTCGGGAGGAGCCGAAGTTGATATACCCTTGCAGTTAGGTAGCAGCTTATAATATTATATATATATATTATATTATCTATATCGATCTTATATAGTTGATCCTTACGAAAGCTTCACCATCAAATCAGTTTTTTACAAAAAATGTTGGAAACAGCCCCAAGCATTTTTAAAACTAGCAAGGCTGTGCCATTTCCGATCGTTCAGTTATATGGCGGCTATAGGATATAATCGGCCTTATGAAATTTGGTAGATCGGATTCTATTGCCCAAACTGAAATCCGTAGAAAGTCCCATCATTCTAGTTTAAACGCCAAAGTCATGCCAATTTCGATCGTTCAGTTATATGACAACTATAGAATAAAGTCGGCCGATCCTTATGAAATTTTGTAAATCAGATAACTTTAGTCAAAATGAAGTCTCTACCAAGTCCCGTCTAACTTAAAACAAACCAAAGTTATGCCAATTCCGATCGTTCTATGACAGCTATAGTCGGCCGAAATTTTGCACATAAGATATTTTGACCAAATATAACATGTGTGGAAAGTCCCTATTACTTAAAAAACACCAAAGTTATGGCATTTAAACTCAATCAGTAATACGGCATCTAATATCAATCTCTCCGATCAATCTCTAATATGGCAGAATATAATCTACCGATCCCAGCCATTCCGACTTATATACTACCTGCAAGGTAAATAAGGTTGTGCGCAAAGTTTCAACAACTAAAAAGACTTAGCCAATATGCAAAGGAAAAGTCTCCTAATGGAACTACTGATCAAACGAAGGCACAAATGCAAACTCTATCAGTTTTTAAAAAACTATGATATCGACCATTGGTAGCGAAGTTGGAGATAAGCTTCCGATACACCACAGATCGTACTACAAAAGATCGTACTTCCCCACGTCTTGTGGGGAAAAACTACATTTTTAAGGAGCACCTTGTATCCGAAGTTTATGCTTACTAGTTTTGCTCCCCTTCTTTTGTCTGTTATTTCCCAAATATTTTATGTATTCAACTGAATCCGCAAACTAGTAGGTAGGTGCCTTATCCTGTTTTTGCGGGATCTTATCCCCGAATAACTCTGTTGAACATTAATCCTGTTGGAGCCGTGCCTGTCGTACCATGAAATTGTACAATGTGTGACATTGTATATGAGTATAAAGGTTCGGATTTCATATTTAATGTTTTTTTTTTTGTGCATTTAGGCTATCTTAAGACATTTGACTAGGGCTGTGTTTTTATTTTGTACCCCGTTTTTTGACTGTGGCCATTAAAGTGATGTTGGGATTTGCTCAATACCGCACAATTTGCAATAGTTCCGAAACTCTCCGCTCGTATTGCCTAACACTATTAGTCCGCACCTCTTTTGGGTAACCCAGCCTGCTAAAAACTCCACGTTTCAATAATTGATTGTGATGTAGTTGAGCGAAGAAACTTGTGCCTAGTCCATGTACCTAGAGTAAAACTTTATAAGAACTAAAATGTATTAATTATTCGGAAGTGGTAGACGTGTAACGACTGAAAGCACGAACCATTTGGAAACTTTTTTTTCTTCATTGGCGTTAGATTTGTCGTTTGGGATTCTAATATGGAACCTAGACAGTCCTTTACAAATTTCTCGGTATCCCTGTCAATTTTGGGCCATACCTTAGATCGTAGTCGTCGCTTTTTTGCCGATTCGTCAGGGTGCCTTCATGGGATAGAGTGCTAGAATCAATGGGATAGAGTTCATAGTGCTAGAATCAACGCCATTCGCCTCAGCTTATTAGAAATTGTGTTCGACCTTAAGATCATTAAAAGTGGAAGGTCCTCTCTCACACAAACGGAATAAACAATCAGGTATATTTTCCCTGCCAGTTTTATAAATGATTTTAAAATGATACGCCTGGAGACGTAGAAGCCATCTCTTAATACGTGCTGGAGGTTTTTGTCAGTTTTGGGAGTAACATTTATTCACATCCATTAAGCTACGATTGGCAAAAGCGATAAAATTATTATTAATCGAGACACTTTATGGGGGGAAAATTTCCATCCTTCACCAGGACTATGGCACCAAGAGACATTACTGCGCCAGGGGTGCGCCATTTGAAACACTGCCATGGAATTCCTATGCGAGATTGTCCTTTCACGACCCCCCATTAATTGAAGATTTAGGCTTAGTTATTCCCTTAACACCACCCTTTTTTCATTTGAGGGGCAACGCTGGCACGGCTAGGGGAATTGTATTTCCTAATCTAACACTGAAGTTTCGTATTAACTTAATCGAATATAGGATCGATTAACAAATCGACCCACATTTTGCGTCGATTCCACCACAGTACTGATGGTCACTGCTGCTCAGACTGCAACAGCTCAGACACTTCAGAGCACTTCCGGCGTACTTCCAGACAACCCAATGGGAAATACCTGGAACGGCTTCCGTTAAAAACTGAATTTGACAAAGAACAGTTCAACGGAAAGTCTCATCAAATTGCCTTCAATAGGTTCCATCTTCTAGAACGCAGGCTAAATAGAAACAACAAACTTAAAGAGCAATATCACTCCAACATTAAAAATATTTTGACCTTAAGAAACTCTCTGAAGTCACCACTGCAGAAGCTCGACATTACGTGATCACTCCTGGAGGCCGACATTCTTTCGCATCATGTACTCTTCCACACCATGCCGTTGTAATAGAAGATAGTTCGACGACCAATGTTGGGGCAGAGTATGAACCATCATGTACCACTTCAAATGGGAAATCTCTCAACGACATATTGTGCATCGGCCCACCATTACAAAATGATTTAGTCGGAGTCATCATGAAATGGTGGTTACATCGATACGTGTTTGCCGCAGATATCCAACGAATTTATCGACATGCACCAGGATGACGCTCAATTTACACAAGTTATCGCAACACTGAAATCGGCAGGGATAGAACTCAGGAAATGGACATCAAATCTTTCACAGATCTTATACGGAATTCGTAACCAGCACATGACTCAAACAAGAAATGTAGATGTGAATTCCCAGAAGACTATTAAAACTCTGGGACTTTATTGGAATCCACTTGAGGACGATTTGGAATACCGATTTGGAATTCCGGCCTCTTTTACTAGACGTTCGACTACTGAAAGTCGCTCTCCTCTACAATCCCTTAAGTTTTATAGTTTCTGTCCCTATTGCTTCCAAGAGTATTTTAAAGGACATCTGCCAGTGGCGGTCCGATACCCCCGATAAGAATCAATTTGCTTTCGATTGGAACGGCCCTTTACCTTCAATTCTATAAGCTCGTTATAAATTCCGACATCACTTACCAAACATTGAGAATCTCAAAATTCCTCGATGGCTCGGTCACCAGACCGATAGAACCCGGAAAAATCAACTGCACGTCACCTGTGACGGTTCTTTGCAAGCTTACGCGGCCTTTGCTTATCTCCGAAAACAACATCAATCAGGGAGAGTGAGCGCAGCCCTATTGGCAGGACGGAGTCTAGTCACACCCACTAAGCCAATAACAATTCCTCGAATTGAACTCTCAGTATTGCTTACCCAATTGGCTTAATGGGTCCTAACGCAAGCTTCCTCCACCGACATTCCCATGTCCGTATATTTTTGATGCATTCATCGTTCTCTGCTGGATTAAAGGGAACCCGGCACGCTGGAAGACGTTCGTCTCCAACTGAATTGGCAAGATTTTGAAACAAAGTACGGTGACCCAATAGATACATGTACCTTTGGGGGAAAAGGCTGCCGATTGTGCCTCACGGGGTCTCACGTCTCAGCAGCTAGCCAGGCATGGCCCCTGGTGGTTTGGTCTAGATTGGCTCCGGAAAGACGAAAATTGTTGGCTTAAGAACACCTACCCGAACTCACCTGACCAGAATTAAGAAGAAAGAAGACAACCGATCAACGTCACATCACATGTTTGCTCAGTTGACGACTCACTAATCACCTCTTACTCTTCATAAAACAAACTGTTATTCGTTATGGCTTGCATGCGCAGATATTTGCACAACTCACGCTACCCGCAAAGGTTCATATTGTGGAAGCAGTTCGAGTAGCAGAATTACGAGAAAAAGGTTTCTGCAACAATGGGTCCAGTGCTTCAAACATCACCCAACGCCTGCTTCACAGTTAATGGGGGATCTGCCCCTACATTGTGTCAATCCCACGTGACGAGCCTCTGAAGCCACTGAACTCGACTACATCGGTACCTTAAACTTGAAGGCCTTTAGGTTTCGCGGACATCATACATACAAGGCTTATATCGCGGTGTTTGTATATCTAGCAACCAAGGCGATACATTTAGAAGCAGTCACAAGACTATCTAATAAACATTTGTTGTGGGCTCTCCAACGCTTTATTGGACGTAGAGGGCTGTTCAACCATCTATACAGCGATAGAGGAACCAATTTTATCGGAGCAGAACATGCCTTCGCATGTGGCAAAAGGAGTTTCGAGCTACCTTGGACATGGACATCGCACCTACCCTGGCAGCACGTGGAATCCAATTGAACTTTTGCACAGTTGCACACTTTTGCACCCAATTGCACTTTTGCACAGTTTTAATTTTGGCGGACTTTGGGAGGCCAATGTAAAGGCCGTTAAGACTCATCTGTATCGTTTAAACCCAAACAATGACCTGAACAATTTTCAGCCGTGCTCACCCAGATCGAATCGTGCTTAAACTCACGACCACTGTGCCCATTATCAACAGACCCAAACGATCTGCCTCTACTCCACTCACTCCTGGCCATTTCCTCATCGGAGGGCCTTTATTGGCACCCCCGGAACCTTTTCTTTTTGACAAGTCCATCAAAGCTTGCATCATCGAAGGGCAACGGCTATTGAAACAATTCTGGCATCGATGGAGCAATTCTGGCAATCTTCAAATCGCCGACTTAGTTGTGATCCAGTATGAACGGTTCCCCCCAAACGAATGGAAGATGGGTCGCATAATCGATTTGAATCCTGGAGAAGATGGACTAGTTCACGTCGCTTCATTAATAATGTCTTGGAATTCTCCAGCGAATTCTCTTTGTAATCTGTGTCCCTTGCCATTCTCCACCTATACCACACCAAAAACTAAGGACGTCCAAGCACTATCATGCTGATCCCAGCATTCCGGGGGCGGCATGCACGGTCGTTATTTATCGTAAGGGCTTTAGTTTTTGGATATAAAAGGCCCAGAGGAGAACTTTGCTCAAGAAGGTTATGTCATAACAGTAACACTGAACTAATTTCCATAAAGGTTATTTATTCTCACTACGTGTGCCGAAATCAAACTTAACTTAGATACATTTGAGAATTAAGAGAGAGGGCAATAGAGAGGAGAGCGCCACTGTCGTGAATATCACCAACCTCCAGGGGAATATAAATCAAAGGTTTAAAGATAGATATAATTTGGGAGCTTAGCATCGTCATTTCTTGTTATATTGTTATAAACTAGTAACTTTTAAATATTTAAGGATTTAATTAATATTGATGTTGATTGGAAAGAAATATTTATTGGATGGGAGTAATGCCTTCCTCTTTGTCAAATAGAGAGGTAATTTTTCAAATATGTGGCGAATAGATATTTATTCATTACAACGCAAACAAAAAGGAGGTTTTGTTTTTAAAAGGAATTCATGCGTAAGTTTCGAGTGACCATGTTTAAGTCTTTGAAATTGAATCATGATAATATATTAATGTTAACTTGAGGAGAAATAGTATAATTTTTTAGAGATGTCTTTTTTAGATTGATACTCTTGTATTGTTCTTATTCCATATTTTCATATGACACGACCAAAATTAATTAATTTCAAAGAATTTGGGGAAGTCATGTGCTTTTTTAGTCTGCAGTGACACTGCGATATTGCAGTATCGTGGTACCCATATTCAAATTATTTTTAGATGTTGGTTGGAAGGAACATTGGAAATATTTTGGGAAGGTTGAGTATAGATTGCAAGGATGAAAAAGTCCGAGTATATTGCAAAATAATCCATTTGAGCCAGAGCTAATTTGCAATTTTTTAAAGAAAAAGGGCTGAAAGAAACTCCATAAACTGATTTTGATCCATCAGTATATAAGAAATGGACGGATTCCCTAATTCTAAAGTTCCCTTAAGAGCTGTTAATTTATGTTGATTTATGGACGGATGGGTTTGAAGTTGTGAGGAATGACAAAGAGATAAATTTATAGAGTTCAAAAGAAAAGTTTTAATTTTAAAGTACGTTGTTTGAATGATGATATTCCATATTTCTTGCACAATTTATTTGTCGTAGGATAGAGGGTTCAGGGAGTTTAGTTTTTAATTGAATTGGCATTAAATCAGATTCGAATAATAAGTTATATAGCCAAATTAATACATTCATAAAAATAATTAATGGTGGAACATTATATTTTTGATTTCGAAATCATTTTATTTTTTTTTTCTTTAAAGGACTTATTTTAGTACCCAATGGAGAATTCTTGGGGTACTGGTTTGGAGATGAAAATGAATATTACCATGAATCCAAAGTTAGAAACGCTTATTCTCATCCTTGGGGAATATTTTTTACTATTCTGGGAACCGTACTCCTCGACTTTGACGCAGACGCATGTCAAAGCCCTGCACGTGCTTATCTCTTAGATGTATGTGTTCCTGAAGATCATGCAAAAGGTCTGTCAACATTTACAGTTATGGCGGGACTAGGTGGATTTTTCGGATACTCAATGAGTGGACTCAACTGGGACGAAACTGAAATTGGTATGTTACTAATTACTTGTACTTTTTGTTCGGTTTTTTAATCTTTTTTTATCCAGGAAGGAGTTTAGGTGGTCATGTAAAGGCTGTTTTTTCAATAATAACAGTTATTTTTGTCACCTGCGTAACTGTAACCCTAACCAGTTTTTCTGAAATACCACTTTGGGTACTATCGAATTCGCAGTCCAAAATTTACGTTCAAGATCAAGAGCCTTCAAGGCAAAATTCTGCTACATATGGAACTTTTGAAGAAACGGAAGCGGATTCCCCAGATGTCTATGAGCAGGTATGGTATACAAAATAGTTGTTAGGAAAATTATTTAAAAACAAAAACGAAAGGCAACCAAGGCCGCATCCAAATTATAGAGCAATTTTTTAAAGTTAAATGTTTTAGTGTCTCCGACACTATAAAAAATATATATACTTGCTCAGAATCACATCCTTAGTTGATATAAGAAAACCCATCTGTCCGACTGGCTGCATGATCGCGTGATTTATAAGATTTTTCACGAAGTCCTATATGTGAATAGTCTTTGAGTTCCCTTGTATTAGGCCAACAAGAGATCATTATAGAAAATAGAATAAAATATCCTATAGAATAAATATAAGCTTTTAAAACGTTATGTATAATGTATATGTAAAATGTGAGTGTTATCGTTAGACTGGAGCCGTAATTCGCAAGTTGAGACAGCCCACTATCCTCTCCATTATTCAGTTCTCAGTCGTATGCAATGTCCCCAGATGATCTAAGTAGCGTTCCTGCACAGTGGCACAAGCAGAAAACTGAAAAACGCCAATCGACAAATCCATAACTAGCACCTTAGTCAGCCAACCAGGGCCTCGCCACCCCATGTTAAAATCCTTTAGCCCCCTAGCAAAAGGATTTTCCCCTAGAGGGGAAGCAACCCTCTTGTCACACAGTCCGGTAGATTCTCGGTAGTGTTTGCATGTATTCATTGAGATGGCGAAGATTGTCTTAATATACCATTACAATATTCTTCCATCTACTAATACCCCCGTGTAGCCAGAGCAGAAAAATTGTTGCTTCCGCCCAAAAGAAAGTCTGGAGGGGAAAGCCATTGAGATAAAGCTATGCACCATTCAGCTCCGTTCTGGGTATGATCTGGGTATGATAGCGCGATGAGACTCAACGTGTCAAACAGCCTTATTATGCTGCATTAAATAATCTCTTGGTGAAAATGGCTGATCTCTCAAAGTACATCTACTATTTAAAGAAGTCTATATTAGGGAGCCAAGATACTCTTAACCCCTTTATATGATCCGTCAAATCCCAATTTAGAATGGTCTGACTTTGATGTTGCTCTGAAAGCAAAAAGTCCGCACCTCTATATAAGTGCATTAAAATTGCACCCGATTAAGCCCTTCGGAAAGAGTATCGTTCAATATATTTCGTTCATCAATACTTCGTCAGCCTAAAGAAACGCAAAGTTTTTTTTATCTCCTACACGTATTTGTTCTACTGCTCGAGAATCCTAGACAGTCGCCCACTCAAAGGTAGGAAACGATTGAAAATTAAAACTTTCCATGATCATAGGTGGATCACGATATTTTTTAAAGGTCAACTGTACTACATAGCAGCGATCCGGTCGATGCACATGAGTCTTCGGAAAAATGGACCCACACCGTCGCAATATCACCGTCGCAAGCGATCCGTAACTGACTCGACCTCACAGAAAAGCGTTGTTCTGAGCTATTCTGAGTATTCTAAGCTCGTGGGACAATCCGATGCCCATTCCCCCAATGAGATCTCATCTGCCAATGACAAATGACAGCTCTAGAATATGATTCCACCGTTGTGGCACAAAGCTGAGACTTGGAAAACAGGAAGTCACCCAATTGAAAGCATATGCCGAATTAACCTCTTAAGACAAACATTGGTTAAAAATAATTCCAGTTTCAAAATTACCCCCCTGGGCCCACCCCAGAAAACGATTTTCGGGTGCTACGATATCACAGGCATGAAAGGATGTGGCTCAACGACTGATAAGGAGCCAGAACTGGGAAATGCATAGTATGATGGCGTTGCACTAAAAACTTGACAATTGATACATAGCTACATAGCATTTGCTGTCTGTGTCTCAATCTCATTCATTATGACTATAGTTCAAGAATGATACAAGTCCTTTTAAGATGGAACCGTTGCACGCTTACTTTATGGCGCTTCCATCGATTGAGTTGTGGGTCTCCTTGTGTAGTTCCAATGCTTCGATATGCATTTCCTTGTCCAAGTCTTTTTAAGACTCTTGCTGAGGATATTATAGTTTTGGTTGTGCAACGCAGTGAAAGAGACATATCCGACCCTATATAGTATATGTATTCGGGATCCATCTTGGACTGTCCGTCTTCCTGTTTGGTTCTACGCAAACTAGTCTCTCTGTTTTAAAGCTATCCAACTTTTTTGCACGAAGTATATCAGTTGGAACGGCAGGGATTGGTCAACTATATTCTATGGCTGCCATATAACTGGTTGATCGAAAATGCCAAAACTTCCATATTATTTAAGAAGGATTGGATTTTCTTATGTTTGGGGGGCCAACCACATCGAATGATCTGAAATTATACAACTTCGCTGTTTTTGAAAATACAAGCCCACCTGCCGCCCAACCGACCAAGGGGCGCCTTCCGCTTAATGTAACGTATAGAATGATTGCCATAAATAGATAACGAGATAGAATTATTTCTATGCTATCGTTAGAAATTTAGAGTCGAAGTTTTTTTAATGCAGAGGAAAACGCGATGATGCGATAGACACCATTGTAGTTGGAGCACTCAGAGGATCTTGCCCTAGGAGAAATAAAGAACTAAAGTTTAAGTTCTTCTATTAGGAACATTAAAATGTAAACATTTTCGTTAAAGCTAGCTGTCTACATCGCCATTGATATAGTTGTGTTTAGAAAACGACACCCAGCAATATAAAAGTTTATTAGTAAGAGTCTGCTATAATAAGATCGAAGGTGAATATTTGCATGCCAGTTAAGCCCTTTATCTTAAAGCGGACTTAAAGCCCTTCCTCTCTTTATCTTAAAGCGGACGGACGTGTTTTTTTTGTGCGCACTGCGTTTTTATAAAACCTGTAATAAGCTTTCCATAAAAAATCGTCGTTTATTTCTATACACATAAAAAAATAAATAAACAATCAAAAAAAGCAATAAAAAAAAATAATAAAAAAAAACCAATCTTTAGATCCGTATCGCTTGGCGTGTGCAGTGATATATTTTGAGGTAAAATAATAATTTGATTAATTTTCTTTCCAAACATAGCCCTGCTCTGCTTTTTCATCTCTTACGATGTTGCTTCTATCCTATTGCTTCTACTCTCGCTCAATAGAAATTCTTATCTCTGTTCTTTGCATTTTACTCACTCGCATTAACTGCTCTCTTTAATCTCCCCCTTTCGTTTCCCTGGTACAGTGGTACAAGGTTCATCAATAATATTAATAAATTAATTATTAAATTTTTAATAAATTATTTATTTAATTTTTAATAATTATGGAATTTAAACTTATTTGTGCGCTGAAGTCTTGTAATAAGACAATCTCCTATTCCCAGCCTACCCAACATCTTACACGCTAAGTGTGCCGGGTTCACGGCCTCAGTTTCGAATGCATTCCCACGTAGGTCTGGTCTCCACTTTTGATGTGACGGTTGTCGTGCTGTTCAGGACGAAATGAGATCGTTCATGAGGCAGACTAAAACCGGTTTCAAGGAGTTGAATAGTGGTTTTTGAAAAACCAATGACCAACTCGGTGCGCTCGATACACAGTTTAGTAGTCTTCAACTACTAAATGAGTCTCCAAAGAGTAAGAAATCAGCTTTTAGTGATGTGCTTGGGTCGAATAATCTTCAGCCTGCTCAGCCGACAACTATGCAGCCGCTTATATCTCTGGCCACCCCAAGGGCCGGACCTGGAAAAAATTCGGCTTCCGAATGTCGCGGAATCAATGAGAAATTGTCCGATATGTCCTCTGTGGCATCGCTTCAAGTGATCCCAGACCCAATAACTCAAACCCCTGTAACAGTCACCTAACAGGGTTATAAACCGTCCGGACCCCCGGTACGTACTGATGCCGCAGTATTAGTTACGGCGGCACCAAAACCCTTGCAGGTGATCCCACCATCGAAACACATTTTTGTTTCCCGGCTTGCCCCTGATACTTCGAAGATTGATATCTCGGCTTACATCAAAGCCAAAGCAAAAGCCGACATAAAGGTGGTGGATATTACAAAATTCAAATATTCTTACACCAGGCACACGTCATCTCTAAAAATACGTGTGCCCTTGCAGATGTTCAAGACGATCTGTTTCGCCGGCTTTTGGCCAGAGAACATTTTCGTCCAAGAACATCAGCCAAGTACGGTAAAAAAAAGATAACCAAACTTGTGGGTGTGAAACTCCCGCATGTTAAGGCCACTGATCAACCTTCCACCTCATCTTCCTCAATTTCAAAAACTAATGTCTTCATTAACACTTACCTATCAGAATATTTGAGGGTTACGTAGTAAACTTCCCAAACTGTATTCTGATAGTTCTTTCTTTGCATCTCACATTATTGTATTTACAGAAACTTGGTTAAAGGCGGAGATCTTAAGCTCCGAAGTTTTTCCTAGTAGGTACACCACTTTCAGATGTGATAGAACTTTGCGAAGGGGAGGAGGAGTGCTAATTTCTGTAGACTCCAATTTCTGAAGAGGTAAAATCACAAGAGTTTGGTGACATTGAATTCCTTTGCATCAAAATCGCGTTGTCCGATCAATCTTTGTATGTTACCTGTTCGTACATACCACCTTCGTCCGAACCGCCAACATACTGGCAACATTTTTCCGCTATTCGTTTGGTTTTCGATCGTCTGTCTGATGGTGACCAGCTGATAGCTCTGGGTGACTTTAATATCCCAGAACTTATGTGGTCAAATGTTGATAATTCACCGTCTTTACAGCTTAATTTCTTTACACGATGACTTCCCAGAGGGCATGTTCGACATGTCACTCGGGGAAATTAACCACGTTAGAAATTCTTTAGGTCGGCTGTTGGACTTATGTTTCGTTTCTGATCCTGATGGAATTACTCTTTCCAGAACTTTGCCCCTTTCTAACCCTGAGGATCCATATCATCCCACTCTTGAGGTTTCAATCGAAAATAATTACTTTATTGACCTTAAGTCTACAGTTAAATCTCAGAAAGTTCGTTTCTTCCGTAAGGCTGAAATTATGAAATAAAATAAGTTAGTTTTGGAATGTGATTGGTCTGATTTACTGGCATGCGAGGATATAAACATCGCATTACAAAAATTTTATTACACTTTGAACATATTTTTCGACGCTTGCGTGCCGTGGAAATATCCGTCCGCTTCAACGAATCCGCCTTGGTATACGAGGCACCTTATAAATTAAAAGAATAGTATGAGTAGACTTTTAAACAAACATAGATTATCTGGCTGTACAGTTATTCAAGTTACTTAGTAGCTCGGTCCAATTTCACCGTGCATAACGCAGAGTGTTATAGGAGTTATATTCGCCGCTGCCGGATTCAGTTTACTCAGGATCCGAAGCAGTTTTATAACTTTGTAAACACTAAACGAAAACATGTTTCTTTTCCCCCACTGCTTACGTTTGAGAACTCTTATGCGAACACTGATAAGGCAATGGCCGATCTCTTTGCACAGTTTTTAAACTACATATTCACCTAGCAGCAGTTCAGCTCAGCCTTACACTGGGACTGTGCAAACCGATCGGTAAACTCTTTAATCTATCGCTGGAAACTTCGATGTTTCCCCTGATGTGGAAGACTTCGATCTTTCCCCTGATGTGGAAGGAATCCTTCATTATTCCGCTGCATAAAAAAGGGAAAAAATCCGACGCTGCTAATTATAGAGGCATCTCTTAATTGTCGGCAATTCCAAAGCTTTTTGAAAAACTTATCACTCCACATTTGCAACACCTATGTAGTTCAATAATAACTCCGTGCCAGCATGGCTTCATGAAGCGCTGCTCCACCACTACTAACTTATTGGAGCTAACATCTTTTATCACGGATGGCTTCCGGAATGGCTTACAAACAGACGTCATATACACTGACTTCAGTAAAGCATTTGACTCTGTTAACCATTCGCTTCTTATAAGTAAACTCAGTCTTTTGGGATTCCCAACTGATCTTCTTATCTGGATTTCGAGCTATTTATCAGGGAGAACCCAACGTGTTTTCTTTAAAGATGTTACCTCGTGTCTGGTCCGCGCCACATCGGGGGTGCCCCAAGGAAGCCATCTTGGACCCCTACTTTTTACATTGTTTATTAACAACCTTGCCCCTTGCCTTAACTAATTCACTTGTACTTAGGTACGCTGATGATGTTAAGCTATGCCTTCAGTATAAATTCACTAGCGCCCAGTCTAGACTTCAATCCGATTTGGATTATCTTCAAAATTGGTGTTTAGCAAAAAATCTAAAGCTTAATGGATCGAAATGTAAACTCATGTCTTTTTACCGATCTAGTCCTCACCAGGCCATGTACTTTCTCTATGGGAACGCCTTATAACGATTAACTAAGGTTAACGATCTAGGTGTCCTATTAGATTTGCGACTTAAATTTACCGACCATATATCTACCATTGTTAATTAAGCTATGGGTGTGCTTGGTTTTATTAAAAGATGGTCAAAAGAATTTAATGACCCGTACATAACTAAAACGTTATACACATCACTGGTCCGTCCGATTCTTGAGTATGGATCGTGTGTCTGGAGTCCTCAATATGGAGTACACCAAGATTACATTGAATTTGTACAAAAAAACTTCATTACTTTTGCTCTTAGGGGACTTAATTGGGATGCAAATCTTTACCTCCCCTCTTATCATAGTAGACTTTTACTAATCAACTTACCATTATTAACAGACCGTAGAACGATGCTGGGTGTCATGTTTCTATATAATCTTATTTATGGAAATATAGACAGCCATCATTTACCAACACGCTTAAATTTTAACATTCCTAGTTGAAGGACCAGAAACTTTCGTCCTCTACTCCTCAGCCATTGTAGTTCGACGTATGCCCAACACGATCCGTTCAGGGTATTATGTTCGGACTACAATGGTCTCTACCACATCTTGTCACTTTGCTATACTAATAATCTTAAATCGCTTATATTAACCGCCTTATCTGTGCAACACTCTTCCTCGTGATATCTTTCTTCCTAATCCTCGCTTATCTATCTCGGATCTATTCCCGCGATTCGAGCCGTACGTTAAGCGGCAGCGTCCCTCGGTCGGTTGGACGGGAGTGGGGCTGTACGTATGCAGTGGGAACCGCGCAAAAAAAAATACCCTGCACGAAATTTTGGCCATGAGAAAGCTGTCGGCATGATGGGTACCGCGTTTGCTCCTTCCGGACAATAAACACAACCGTGAGACCACTTTAAACTTTTGACGCTGTTTAAGCGAAATACGAAAGAGTTTCTGGGCCAATGGTCCACTGAACAAAGACCAAGGAACAGTCGAAACAGTGGACTTCACCCGGCGAATCTGCTTCGAAGAAGGTTAAGACTGTTCCATCGGCCGGAAAGGTGATGGCCATCGTTTTTTGGGATTGATGTGATCTGCCCTGTAGAAGGGCAAAACGGTCACAGGGCTGTACTATGCCGAATTATTGGGGCGATTCGCCACCGAATTGCTGAAAATACGGCCCCATTTGACGGAGAAAAAATTCTCTTCTTTCATGACAACGCACCGACTTCCGCCCTCACCACGGCCAAATTGGTCGAATTGGGCTACAAACTGTGGGCTACAAAATGGTGTAGCATCCAAAAACTTGAAAAAACCGAAAAACTTGAAACTTAAAAAAGTTACTCGCTGGACAGAAATTTGCGTCGAATGTGGAGGTCGTCGCCGCCACAGAGGTCTATTTTGCAGACCTCGAGACGTATTTTTCAGACGGGTTAAAGAAGTTGGAGCATCGCTGGGGCAAGTGTATCGAGCTAAAAGGAGATTATGTTGAGAAATAAATCGCCACTTTTCCAAAATATTCGTTTTTCTTTTGGAGGCTTTCGGACCTGAAGCTTATTACTGAAGACTTCTGTGTCCAAAGTACCAGCGTTCATTAATAAACAAGAAAATAAAGCTAAGTTTGGGCGTTGCCGATGTTGATATACCCTTACAGTTAGGATCGTATACAGTTGGCCGATCCGTTTGAGAATTTGACTATCAAATAAATTTAGTTACAAAATCGATTGATTAACTGAATCAAAAGCTTTACTGAAGTCGGAAGCTATTTATTGCAGAGGATGTTAACTTCAATAAGTTGGTGATGGTGGAACGACGCCTAATGAAACCATGCTGGGATGGTAACATGATTGAGTATCAATGCTCCATTGAGGAGTAACTCATTTTTTAAAAATCTGTGCTGATAATGGCGGTTCCAGAAACCACGTCCAGAGTCGTACCCTCCTTAAGTGTGTTACTAAAAATGGAAGATCTATTGTTATTTGATCTACATCTGACCAATATCAGTTTCTCTATCTTTGTAATCTTAGGGTTGCGGTCGGTGGTAGTCGTGAAAAATAACAAGAAAGGAAAGCTAACTTCGGATTGATATACCCTTGCAGTTATGCCATATCTGATCGTTCAGTTATATGGCGGCTATTGGATATAGTTGGATTATTTCATAAAATCAGATTATTTTGCTGTACTAAGGAATCTGTACCAAGTCAACCCATCATTCTAACTTAAAAAACACCAAAGATATGGCATTTCCGATCAATCAGTTATATGGCAGCTATAGGATATAGTCGACCGATCCCGGCCGTTCCAACTTATATACTACCTGCAAGAAAAAGAAGGATGTGTGCAATGTTTTAACTCGATACCTCTAAAAGTGAGAGACTAGTTTGCGTAGAAACCGACAGACAGACGGACATGCTTATATCGACTCAGGAGGTGATTCTGTTCATGAATATTTATACTTTATAGGGTCGGAGATACTTCACTGCGTTGCACACTTTTGACCAAAATTATAATACCCTCTGCAAGGGTATAAAAAGGAATCTCATTAAATGTGGGAAAAAGCTTCGGTGGTAGAAGCGAAGCGGGCTTGGAACACACCAAGTTTTTTAGCTGCACAACAATTTTTTAGCAAGACTTGATTAGGATGAACTGGATCCTCTTTGCTTACTGAAAGTGCTCCACTATTGCTCCAATGCTCCACTATTTTTAATATTTTCTGCTTTTATCAGATCAAGCCCTAATTACCAATAAGCATACCCAACAAATCGTAAAACGATGCGTTTGATAGGCTTATGAATGATGTTGTAGATAGCTATTATTTACTATCACGTTTACTTTTTAACGTTCCTAATAGAAGGTCTATAAATTTTAGTATTCTGTTCCTTAGCCGTTAACTCACGCCCATAACTCATAACATTTTTAGGGATATTTTTGTACAATCAAATTGAAAATGTCTATTCTATTGACCAAATTTCTGATAATTGGGTTTCGACCAATTCCCGATGGATTGCACGGTTACGGATAAAGCAACCCATTATTTCTCGTGTCTCTTTCCTACAGTAACAGGTGAAAATGCATTTTTAAGAGACACCTGGTCGCTTGTCTTTATAAAAAAATCCTTATCGGTTACCTTAAAAATATCGGCAGGTTTTGCCACTAAGTGCCTTTTTAAATTAGCAAGAGAGGCAGCTAATTTGGATTCGAACATTTTGATTTACACTTTAACACTTAAGGAAAAAATAAAAGGGAAAACAACAAAAGATCAAACCGAAATGAAAAATCAAATTGACAATTGTCATAAATACCTTTTATAACTGTGGACGAAAGTCCACGAGGTGACGACCTGCATGCCTTGGCGTGCGCGAGGAAACTCTATATACAGCCGAAAAGCCAATCAAAAGGTATTGTTTCAATTAGATAATTTTTGTCGAAACATATTTCAAAAGTTATTTGGTTTGGGAGAAATTAGGGTGAAAGTAAAAAAATTTTTAATCACTAAAGTGGTGGCTGGTATACACATTTTAGTCCCCAGATAGAATATTTTTATATTCTAGATCTTTTAACTTTAGTGTTTTTTAAGTTAGAGGGTTGGGACTCTCCACACATGTTATATTTGACCAAAATATCTTATGTACAAAATTTTATAAGGATCGGCCGACTATATCCTATAGCTGTCATAGAACGATCGAAATTGGCATAACTTTGGTGTTTTTTAAGTAAGAAAGATGGGATTTGGTACAGATTCTATTTTGGGAAAAACCCTGATTTGTCGAATTTCATAAGGATCGACCGACTATATCCTATAGCTGCCATATAACTGATTGATCGGAAATCCTATAACTTCGTTGTTTTTCACGTTAGAAGGATGGGAGTTTCAATGGATTCCTCTTTTGTCAAAATAATTCGATATGCCAAATTTCATAATGATCGGCCAACTATATACGATCCGCTATATACCTAATACAATAAGATGCGTCACCTAAGCGCCACCTAGCGGGCTGCGACTCAACTGCAAGGGTATATTATATAAACTTCGGCTCCGCCCGAAGTAAGCTTTCCTTTCATGTTTTTTTTTTAAATTTAAAAATTTTCAGTAGGGCACCGATCTAAATGAATTGTAACAAACTGTTTTTTGTTATTGTTTGTTCGCAACAAATGCCGCGACTAGCTCACAGAGTTTGGGGTACGTTCCACCGAATTTATAGATTCGACGTGATTGCCCGAGCCCAGAAATAACACGGTATGCTTTGTTTAGTACAAATCCCCTTTATTATGTTAAGTTTACAAAAAGGGTGAATCTCACCAGGCGCTTGGCTCAGCCGACCGACCTCTCGTCCTCCCGTCGATCCCCGATCCCCGCTCCGGGTTGGTGCCAATACACACGCCCTCCCAAAGCTTGCGCCCGGCAGGTCGTGTGGTCTTGGAGCCTGGCGCCGAAACGGTTCACGGTTCCCTTCGTTTGGACTCACGGACTCTGGTTGCGGGGCCTGTGTTGTTGCTGTTATCTTCTTCGCTGCTCTTCTGCTGCCGCTGCTCCTCCGTCGCCGCCGCTCCCTCGTCGCCGCTGCTCCTCTGACGTTGCTGCTCCCTCGTCGTCGCCGCTTCTGTTGCTGCTCTTCCGTCGCTGCTTCTCCTTTTCGGGTGCCGTGGACCTTCGGTATCTTTGGCTCACCGAGAAAGCCTTTTCGCCATGGCCGGCACCTAATCCGTGTTAACAGACCGATAGGCTCACCTCCCAGGCATACGCTAGGCAGCATATGCTTTTCGCTGCTTAGCGGCCGGATCAGGGCACGAAGGGCCTACCTACCCCTCAGGACACACCCCCGGTCGCGTTCGTCACTCGCCTCGCAGGATCTATGGCAGGCCAGAGGTTTTGGCGTCGCGTCTCCTTTAACTCCAGGTGATACGCTGTGCATACGCCCCAGCGCCTGGATGAGGATTCTAATGACTTTCCCGGGGTGACCCTGCTTGGTTTCACTGTTGGGCTTGAGTTCCCGAGCTGGCTATCCCTTGCTTCACAGGATCACACCTGGACTTATTGATCAGGAACCGACAAGGCGGTCGCCAGGCCGATCCTTTGCTATCGCCAGGATACCTGTCGTGTCCGGGAATAACCTAACCCGACTCGTTTTGCCCTGGGGCTTCAGTTCCGCTGCGGATCCTTGATCCTGTTCCCACTTGCTCCTGACTTCCACTGTTTGACTGACTCGCGTACCGCCGCCGGAATTACCCACAGGGGGTCCTTAAGCTACTGATCGCAGATCCTTCGCACTCGCTTTAAATCCCGCACTTGAGACTGTCGGACTTACCCACGGAGGTCCTTCAGCCTATACTCCTAATTCCTCCAAGGAAACTTTCCCGCTTGAATGTCAGACTTACCCACGGGGGGTCTTTCACTCAACTCTTCCAGCTTCCCTAGAAGACTCGGTCCCGATTTGCTCCAGGGGCCCTCATTATATAGTGCCAGAGGCGCCCGTTAATCCTTGCAAATCTCGCTTCTTGCCGTTAATCCTTCGCTCCTCTACTCTCTCCGTTAACTTTCTCCAATTCCCGCCGCATTTCTATCGGCGGGCTTTCTTTTTTTTTCTCCCCCCCCCCTATTGCTATTTTTAAAGATGCTTGGGGCTATTTCCAATATTTTTATTAGAAACAACTTATACTTATACAATTAGGACAACTATATACGATCCGATATATATAATAATAATATGATCTTCTGCTTAACTGAAAGGTTTTATCAACATCGGCGCCGCTCGAAGTTAGCTTTCCTTTCTTATTTTTATACCCTTGCAGAGGGTATTATAATTTTGGTCATAAGTGTGCAACGCAGTGAAGGAGGCATCTCCGACCCTATAAAGTATACATATTCTCGATCAGGATCACCTCCTGAGTCGATATAAGCATGTCCGTCTGTCCGTATGTCTGTCGGTTTCTACGCAACCTAGTCTCTCAGTTTTAAAGCTATCGAGTTCAAACTTTGCACTCATCCTTCTTTTCCTTGCAGGTAGTACGTAAGTCGGAACGGCCGGGATCGGTCGACTATTTCCTATAGCTGCCATATAACTGATTGATCGGAAATGGCACAACTGCAAGGGTATATCAACTTCGGCTCCGCCCGAAGTTAGCTTTCCTTTCTTTTTTTCTGATAATTTATTTAATAGAGAAACTCTCATAAGGATAGGCCTCCCATCTGTTAATTTGTTTAATCAATTTGGTTTTCCACAATTACGAAACAATTTTGGATTTTAAATAGAATTTTGGGCAAAATGGAGCTAAACAAAAATAGTTTTGGTGTTTATCCTTACAATTAAAGTATTGCTAACTGTGAATCGCCTGTCCAGAGTTTAGTTTAATATTCTATATATTATGTGTTCTATTTTAAATTATGGAAGATCAATATATACAAAAAAAAGTGATATATAAAAAAAACCTATTGACGAGGTAAAGTACCGGTGACGAACCTGCATATCTGATATAACCCAAAATATCTGATATCAATTTTAGTGACGAAAATATGCTATATATATATAGCATATATATATATGCATGCA